>JAEANM010000848.1:0-31565 GCA_017656035.1 Myanophis thanlyinensis
TTTTTTCTCGAAAAAAAATTTGTAAGTCGAAAATTTTGTAAGTAGAGCTCTTTGTAAGTAGAGGTACCACTGTATTAAAAATATACAAGATCGTTTTCCTCCATCCAAAATGTATACACAAGTGTTTGAAACATACACATGTTCTGCAAATAAAAAATAAATAATAAAAAAGGATTGAAAGTTAATGTAAACACTATTTACTTTTGTATTCTTGATAAATTCATAAGGCAAGCCCACATGTGGTCTCAACAAGTGGCCAAGATTTTTTGTACACATTATGATTATGAATAAAACAAAAACACATACTATTTTTGCCTTACCTTTCAGTCTCTTATTTCAGTTTTTACTTCCTTCAAGGGTGTACTGTATACATCAAACAGATTACACATGCATTTCTGATTCTTTATAATCTGCTTCTTTGCAATATATTTTGCCTTTCCTTATGCAGTTCAAAACATAACAAACACTCCTCAATATTTCCTCTCTGTAGGTCTATGAGATAGATCGGACTGATAGAGCTTCCATAGCTGAGGACAGATTTAAATTTGGGTCTCCTTGGTTCAATTTCAGTGCAATCATACCATACTATTATTTTCCAATATATTTCCATATATGTTAGCTACAGATATTACTTACATCCCAGCAAACAATTAGTTTTGATAATTCAAATCAATGGTTCTATTCCCATAGGCTTATCAGAATTAGCACAAATTAATGGAAAACACTATATATTAAAAGCAATAGTTTGTGCCAAGATCATTTAATAGTGCTTTATGATTTACTTTATGGTAATAATCAAGAAATTTTATAACAACTTTCTTTTAAAATAATGTTTCTTTATAGGCACTTTTAAAAGGGATCAGGGATATGTACCTGAGACAGAATGTTAGTGCACTGCTGAAGTAAAGACACTGGAGGATTTCCAATACTAGTTGCTAGTTGTACCCGTAGCAGCTGTTCCTTTAAAGTGGCATTTTCTTGCAAAGCATGGGCCAATGCCACAGCTGCACACCAATTTGAAACAGAATCTGTAGAAAAGAGTCCTCCACAAAGAAGTTGGCCAGCTGAGACAGAATTTCCAGTAGCTGTAAAATAAGCAGTCAATTTATTGACAATACTACTATTACAGGCATGTTCACCTATATAAAGCTTTTGAAAGTACCTGGAAGATTATCTAATGCATGAATGTTTTGACCCTAATTGGGGGCTTCAAGGAGTATAGCTAACTCAAATGGTGAGGAAAAAATGTGTGGGCCAATTTTGGGCAGCTACACAGGAGTTGTTGATCTGCTATGAGCAGGATTTTGTACTTAAACTGAAATATTTGAAACTAGAACATTCTCTATCATTTAACCAATGTTCAACAAACTATGAAAAAATTAACTTATGGAATAACATGTACTGAAGGATATGCTGAGCTTAAAGAGGTATATAATAAGTTTAATTTTTAAACCCATTTAAGAATTCCTCAGGACATTAAGAATATACAGAGCAAATAGTAGAGTATAGAATAATAGAGTTGGAAGGGACCTTGGAGATGTTCTAATCTAACTCTCTACTCGAACAGGAAAGCCTATACAATTTCAGACAAATGGCTGTCCAATCTCTTTAAAAACATCCAGTGATGGAATATGCACAACTTCTGGAGGCAAGCTATTCCATTGGTTTACTACCCTCACTGTTCTAGGTTGTTTCTCTCATGGTTTAGTTCCCATGGTTTCTTGTCTTGTCTTCTGATGATTTAACGTCTTTGTAGGAGTCCTTCAAATATTGGAACACTGCTATCATGTCTCTTCTAGTCCTTCTTTTCATCATACTAGTCAATTCCTACAACCGTTCTCCGTATGTTTTAACCTCCAGCCCCCTAAACATCTTTGTTGCTCTTTTCTGCACTCTTTCCAAAGACTCAACATCTTTTTATATTGTGCAATATTCCAAATGTGATCTTATTAAGGCTCTGCTAAATGGTACTAGAACTTCATGTGATCCTGATTCTATTGTTCTAAATGCATCCTAGGATTGCACTGGTTTTTTTGGCTGCAAACTGTTGGCTTATATTTAAGTGATTCTCAGCTAGGACTTCAAGATTCCTCTCACAATTATTGGTATTGAGCCAAATTTCAGCTAAGCTATACCTATATAATTGGTTTTTCTTGCCTAAATGTAAAACCTTACTTTTATCTAAGTTGAATTTCATTTTGTTAGATAGGGCCCATTATCAGCAAATGTGATAATCTTATGTATCATTATTGTGCTTGTTAATGATCTCTTATTATGAGTTTTTTTTAAACCCAGCATGTAATAGAAAAAAAAACCCAGAGAAAGTTGTTAGGAGAGTCTAATGCTGCTCATTGATGCTTTATTAAAATATCATTGTCATTTCTGAAATCAAAAAGGGATTAAGTGAAATGAACTTCACATTTAAGAAAAAAAAGCTATTCTACAACATTAAAGCAGCAGAAGGGTTTTCAAACAACTTACAGATACATCCAATAATATTTCTATTATTCCATTTCATGTGTTAGTAACAAGCTTGTTTCTGGAGCAACTGCAAATGAACAGATCTGGAAAAGCTACAATCACCACTGATAAGGATAACCCTCTCAAAAGTGAGTAGAACTTTCCTCCCTCCTGCCACCCCACAATCATGTATTTTTGCCCATAAAGTTAGAAGAAGGAATTTAACTTTCCAATACTGTACCATCAATGGTTGAAGGTAGAAGAGTTGATACAATTTCTCCTTGCCCTTTTTGGTTTTTGTATAAGAAACACTGGAAGCAATAAAGGACAGCACAGCGCAGCACAAATGGTTGTCTCTCATTCACCATTGACATAAGAAGCACAACAATTGCAGGTCTGTGATTGAAAGGAGATTTTTTTTTTTTAGTTTAGGTCTGCACGCTTCCCTAAGAATGTGGTGCATATACACATACACACACACACATACACACACAATCGATACACTAATCAGTAAACGAAAATATATTAATCTAACTTGTCAGAAAACATGTGACGTATTCATTTTTGTTTTTCCAGTTCTTCCAAGTAATCACTTCATTTTATACATTTTTTTAATGTAGTTCGTCTTTCCAGAACAGTAATTTACAAAAATGATTTACAAGAAATCCCAGCTCAATGCTTGAGGTGTCCAAAAAAGATAAGGAAGATGGCAGAGGGGGAACTAGAAGCAATTACAACTCGATATCACTTTCTGATCCAGACCTTCCTTTAACTCCTTTTTGAACTTGATTCAAAAAGAAAATAACAAAATACTTTCTTTCTGACATTAAGGAACAAATTATTTGCAATTCATAAACTTTTGATAAAAACCATATTTGAGTATATGAAACCACTTTCAATACCACATTACTATCAGTGTTTTACTAGTTTCCTTGATGAAACAGATTATTTGGACCTTTTGCAATCAGGGTTCAGAGGCCTGGATATGAACAGAAATGGCATTAGTCATACTTTTGTGACCAATGATCTCTGATGAGAGCGGCATGGGAGTAGTTTGTTCATTCTTGCTCTATCTGTACGTATCTCCTTGCAAGAGCAACACTGGCTGCTAATTTACTTTTGAGCTCAATGCAAGGCTCTGGTAGTCACCTTTAAAGCTCTACATGGCCTGGGAGGACTAGGTTTTTCAAAAGACTATCTTTTCCCAGTCATATCTATCTAACCCACCAGAGCAGGGAGGCAGGAAATGTTACCGGTCTCTCTTAAGGAGCTTCATCTAGTGCAGAGATGGAAAACTAGAGTTCCCTACCCCTGATCTAGTGGCACCAAGGGAAGGCCTTCTCTATGGAATCATCGCTACAGAAATAAGACTGTCCCTCATTCTGCAAACTCTTGTAAAAGGATCTCAGGGTGATATGGAGTCCATCAAGTAGTTGATCTGATTGTTGTAGCCAGGGAGAAGGGGTTATAATTTTGTACTGAGGCTTTATTGCTGTAAACTGTCCTGAATCACTGTGAGTGAATTGGGTGGTCATATAAATTTTCTTAATTAATTAATAATGAAAACTCAGAATAACTTCTATATCAATTGCCATTTCTTATAATTAAATATTAACATTTCAGATTTTTATATCCAATTTACATAATGGTGTTTCCTCCCATAAACATTAATTTTTACACAAAGTTTCATTACATTTTCTTTAACCTACCTTGGAGGATTTGAAGGTGCATTTACTGAAGCAAAGTAATCTTGATTCATTTGAGATCCTCGAATTACTTCTGATACAGTGTTAATGGTCTAGAAAATAAGAATTAAAGAACACAAAGAAATCAAATCTAATTGCTACAATGTCAGAATCAGGAAGTGAACAATGAATTGATATTGATTTCATTTCTTAGATTCATGCTATATTATGGAAAATGCACATTACTAGTATTTATATTTATTTATGAAAATACAATTGAATACCTAATTTTAATTCTTTGAATATATTATATCAGTGAAGATAGCATAACTGCTGAACACATTTAAGATTGAACAATATTTCATTGTTATTCAACACAATCAAAGAATATGAAATTAGTGAAATTTCAGCAATTTTTATGCATGTAGTTGTTTACATTGAATGAGTTGATTTATGTGATCATGTGATGTCATACTCTGCAGACAACTTTTACATGCTATCCTACAAAATCTCAAAAACAATGAGACTGAATGACATCAGTCCAATTCACTTGCAAATGATAGTAAAACATCATAAAATATTCCAAAATGATATTATTCTCGAATAACGTTGTTAAAATGAAGGTTAGCTTTGTAATAGCAAAAGAAGACCTGAACTCTTTAGTTTGTCAAAAGTTTTCAATAATCTAAAATTAGTTAAATTTACATTTGAAATGATGAAACTGAATCAAGCACAGGTATCCTCACTAGTGACCACAGTTCATTTAGTAACCATTTGAATTTACAACAGCACTAAAAAAAATGACTTATGACTGTTATTCACATTTACAATTGTACAAATTCCATGTTCATGTGATGAAAATATAGATGCTTGATAAGCAGTTTGTATTTATGATGGTTGCAGAGTCATTGTCATGCTCCTATTGAAGTCAGAATCTGTGAGGGAGGATGAGCTGGAACTGGAGTCAGCAGAGAGAGATGATGGCTCTGCTGGCCTTGGGGGAAACTAGAGAACAGAGTTAGTCTGGGCAAGGCTTGCCTGAAGTAGTAGGGCCTGCAGACAGGGAAAGCTCAGGAGACGAGCAAACATCCCTCTTGATCTAAATGTCAGGGAGACGTAGGGAGAAGGCGTGACCAACGTAGATCGAGCCGGCTATGAGGGAGAAGAGTGCCCCGCCCCCATTCACAAGGCACACCTGGAGACAGAAATAAGGAGGTGCTGGTGGGAGGAACATTTCTCAGAAACAAATGTTGAGTCAGTGGAGTCCTGTGTGAAATTGCCAAAGCCTGGAGTTTGCTGTGATGTTTTTTTGTGGGTTGCCTGGTTTGCCTGCTTCACTGAAACTCTGGCCCTGTGGGGCTAACCTGGCTTGTTGGGACTGCTGGCCCTGGTTATTGTGTGGCTAATCTTGCTCACTGGACTATTTGCAACCAGAGGCTTCTGAAGGTACATGTGAGAGCTTTGCTCAAGGACTGGCAGTGATTGTGGGAATGGTTTTGGGGCACATTTGGAGCAATAAAAGGAAGGTGTACTGGTTCTCTGGCTGTGTTACTTTCGTGCCACACCCAGGATCATCACAAAAGTCATCACTTTTGCAAACTCCTATCAAGCAGTCAATGGGGAAGCCAGATTCACTTAACAACTGTGTTAGTCGCTTAGCAACTGCAGTGATTCACTTCACAACTGTGGCAAGAAAGTTGTAAAATGGGGCAAAATATGCTTAACTGTCTCACTTAACAACAGAAATGCTGGCCTCAATTGAGGTCATAAGTTGAGGACTACCTGTAATAATGCGTGTCAATAATGTGTATCTAGAAGTTCTACAGAAATTTTTAAAACTTCAATATTTCAGATAATTCCCCCTTGTTATCTGACCATTATCTTATCTTGCAACAGTCACTATTCTCTAGTATTTTACCTCTGTAAGGATATCAGCAGGAACTCCAGTTGCCATCAGAATTGTACAAAGCTGTTGTAATAACCCACAATGAAACATGGTTTTTTGACAACTGCTAGTAGCACCAGGAGGATTTGTAGGAGACACTAGCACACGTACCAGCTGTAAAAAATTTAAACGATGATTTAGGTGTGCTGAAAGTTTCCAAAGCATCATTTTTAAATTACTTCAAAGATAATGCTATTCCATTTGACATTAGTACAAAACTTACTTAGACCTCATTGTAAATGTTACTTCATATGGATAAGAAATTACCTGCAGCATCAAATGCAAATTAGTTACTTTCTGTGCAGACCAACCAGCATTATCATCACCAACTTCAAACCATGGTTTCATACGTTGAATATAAGAACCTTCCTTGAAAAAATTCTGATTTGAATTGTTATTTTTCAACAAATTTTGTAGCAACAGAAGACAGTCCTCTACTACTATGCCTGCAAAATAGAGTGGTTAACAGACATTAATTTTAATAGTCCTTATAAATCTGAACTATCTGAACTCATGAACTATGGTATGAAATTGCAGATTTCAGACACATACCTCCATCACTGTTACCTTCATCTGTTATGATATCTAACAATCTTTCAAATGCATTTTCGAAAGCAACTATTTTTTGGATTGCTGCATTACTTTTTGTCAACTGCTGGAGTAACAAAACACCCTGGAGGAGAAAAGGGAAAAAAAGTCAAAATGTTCACTAGAATTAAAAACAAGACAACAACCAATTTTAAACAAGAACTAGTATAAGTATAGATTCCATAAAATCACTTAAAAGTTTGTGAGAATTAATTGAATAAGAATCGCTACTTTCTCTCATATAATTTCATCTTCTGTTGCTCAAATCTCTTTTAACAAAAACAAAGAATGAAAGGAAAACAAGTAACTTTGTAAAGCACTCCATTATGCAGCTTCTTCAGATTACTTGGAACTTCTTCCTTACCTATGTGTTAGGGCTTTTAATGCCACATTATCAACTAAAAATAATAGAATTTTATTGTTTTAAGTTAATTGTTTGAAGAGGCAATCTATTAATTTGAATAACAAGGATAAACTGTTACACATTGCGGGCATCTACTTTTAAAAAATTTACACTGCCATCTCTTCTTCTATAGTTATATTTTAGAATTCGCTCTCTCAAATTATTAAATAAATAAGTATGACCTTGCAGATGAGAAGTTTTGGTTTCTGGCTCATTGTTTGTTTGAACTTTGGAAAAAATAAAGACATGCTGTACACCATCTACTGATAAAGCATCAGAATAGTGGCTGCTGCACCTGAAAATTTATCTCTAACATATCTTTAAGTGTATATCTACCTAGACACGTTGAAAAATGTTTAAAAATAAGAAAAGAAGATTTTGTTCTAACTATTCTAACTATGCAAAATGCATGTCTGATAATTTATAAAATAAAGACAGCAATCACAACATGTAAAAGAGTAAGGAAAATATAAGACTTAGGGATGTGAAATGCAAGCTGGTACAGTTATAAGCAAAGAACCTGTCAATTCAGATTAATAATTTTCTGTGCAAAACAACTGGCACTTCTAAAATGAAAGAAACTTATCAATTTACAACAAATTTGTCAATCCCTTAAGATTTTCAGCATGAGGTTACATTAAAAATCAACATATTTTTTTTCAAACACAGTCTATAATATTTTGCAATAATGATGTTGGCACCTCATGTATCTACACTGATTATATCATATTTTCACTGAAACATAAATGCTAAGAAAATGCTGGATTGGTCTTATAATTGAGAAAAGAATGTCATTACTAAAATGTGGCATGAATACAAAGCATCTACTCACATCATTTCTTATGACCTCTCTAGAATCTGCTAGTAGATCCATTAACCTTGATACTCCTAGAAAAAAAATGATAGACTTGAATTTAAGTGAGAATTATCTATTTTAATCAGCCACAGACATTCAGGGTCTCAAAGTCTCCCAATAGTGATTCTACTAAATTGAAACACCAAGGTGCGAATACATGAATTTCTACGTTCACGACATATGAGACATCATTAAAGTATGACCCCCGTCCCCATATTCTCTTCTTGACAAATTAAGAAAGCAACTTTTTAATGGCTTGTTGGCATTCAGATAATAAAATATAGTGCAGTCTAGGTACCATTTCTTGTACCATTGTAACCTACCTAAATATTCTGGCTAGAAATACTATTACCAGATACATGGAAACTTATGCTCAACTTCTGAATAGTTTATAAAGTTCTCAAAATGAGATGTGAAGCCAGTGAGTACAATTAATTTTATCACTGAGATGCCAAGCAAGAAATATCTTTTAATAACTTACAGCAATGAATTAATTACACTTTCTCATAGACAAGAACAGCTTATCTAGAGTGTAGCAGTAAAATCCATTTTAAAATATTATAATAAACTCTACACATGGCATTGAAAATCTAATCCATCCATTATCTTAATTATCAGGATTACTCTAGGTAGGCACTAATAATGTAATTGCAATATTCTGTAATAAACTAAATTTAATTGAACAGCTGTTGTATGGTCCTTAGTTCTGAAACAGATAGACAGGTTCTGAGCATAATCAAGGGGTTATCCCAAAGGTAATCAAGGGGTTGTCCCAAAGGTGCTTTTTCCCTGGACTTTATTTTTTTTCTTTTGAAAACATTTTGCTTCTCGTCTGAAAAGCTTCTTCAATTCTGACAAGTGGGGAATTGAATGATTTATATTCTTTGCAGTCACCTGGTGTTAGCATTTTGAGGGTTAGTTATTAGCTCTTTGAGCTACTTGAGTGTTTATCTGTATCCTCACAGTCACTTGAATCAGAGTGTAAATGGACGAACAATGTTCTTGGGCATGCTAAAAGGACTGCTTTGTAAACAGGTGATATTGTATCTGTTCCTCCTCTGTTGAGGGATATTCAGTGTTAACATACATGACCTCTTTGACTCCTCTTTCAACCAGTAATCCTCTGTCCAAAATATGAATTTTGCTGTATTCAAAACAGTGACCTTGTCTTTCAGATTCAAATGAACTGCTGAATCATGTCCTAATGAATTTATTCTCCCGTGTTGTGCCATGTGTTTGTGAAGTTGTTGTTTGCTTTCCTAATGTACAGGTCTGCACATGTCTCTCTACATTGCACTGCATAAACCATTTCACACTGTTTATGACTGCATATTTTGTCCTTGAGGTAGATAAGCTTCTGTCTTAATGTATTCTTGGATTTAAAGTGTGTACATATGTTGTGTTGGTTGAAAATCCTCCTGAGCTTTTCAGATATTCCTGCAATGTATGGAATGACAACATTGCTCCATTTGTTGTTCTCTTCTTTGTTATGAAAGAGCGACTGCTGACTCCTGTGGATTTGATGAAAGCCCAGTTTTGATAGGGTATCATTGAAGTATTTTTGTTTTGTTTTCTTTCTCCTTTCCCTCAGATGATTTTGAGGATACAGAAAAACTCCCAAGAAGCCACAACAACTTTCAGAGAACTAATGACCAATCCTCAGAGTGCTAACAACCAGATGACTGCAAATAATATACGTTCTTCCATTCCTCACCAGTCAGTCAGAATTGAAAAAGATTCTTGGATGAGAAGAGAAACAATTTCAAAGAGTAAAAAAAGTTTGGCTGCATTTTGAAAAAAAGCATTTAGAACAACCAAGACCTAGATGATTGAGAATCTTCATAGAATCTCCATAGAATATACCTCTTTCTCAGGGGGTTGATTAAATATAACCTTAATTGGTTCTGGAACACAATTCCAAAGCTCCAAGCCCTTTCCCCACGCTGCCTGAATCAGGGGATGATTTGATCCAGAATAGAGGCTCCTATATTATGACATTTCGCTACTCAATTATAGTCTTCAAACATGTGCTTATTTTATTACTCTTTTCATACTAAAGAAAACATTATTTATCCAGAAAGTTAATGCTGATGATTTTAAATTTTTATCAACTGCTTTGGATATGTTTTCATTCCTGTATGCTGCCCAGAGTCATCATATGTGAGTTGGGCAAGCATATAAATTTGTTTAATAAAAATATAATTAATAAATAACTAATACATTTAAAAATGGATGTATAAAGGTTTAAAACTACTTACCCATAGGACTGACTAAGATTATCTGCTGCACTTGGGGACCCTGCTGTTTTAATAACACTGTAAGAAGTTTTACTCCAGGCCACCGGACATGAAAATCAAACTCCTGCAATGATCATATATTTCACTGATAAAGTATTAAAGTACTATAGTAGCAATAATGTAATGCACTAATTCTAAAGAGGCTAGTATTTATATTTTTTCTCTGGGGTGAGTAACTAATAAACTATTGATTGAAATATTACAAATTTGCCAAATAATTAACACCAAACAATAACATTACCTAAAAAAAAATTCTCAAGTAATTTAAGTTAGTTTATAAGAAAAAAAATCAGATAAAATTAAGAAGGATATTTATGCTAGTTAACTAGTTGTAGTCATAACAATGAAATTAAAATTTGGGTGTCTGGCAACTGGCATGTATTTATGACAGTTGCACTTTCTCAGCATCATGTGACCACCATTTACAACCTTCCCAGCTGGCTTTTGACAAGCAAAGTCAATTAGGCAAGCTGGATTTCTTTAACAACTGCAATAATTTGCTAAACAATTCTGATAAAAATGTTGTAAAATTGGGCACAACTCACATTTGACTTCCTTGCTCAGCAATCGAAATTCTGATTCCAATGATGACTGTAAGACAAGACTACCTACCCAGGTACACTACATTGTAACAGCAGTAACTGGGAGAGGGATCTAGGATTCCTAGTAAGAACTTCTTAAATGTGAGCCAGCAGTGTGCTGGAGCAGCCAATGCAGTTCTAGATTGCATCAATAGAAGGATAGTTTCAAAATCACATGATGTATTTAGTACTATTTTATACTGCCTTGATAAGACTACACTTGGAATACTGTGTCATGTTTTGGTCACCACAATACAAAAAAGATATTGATACTCTAGAAAGAGTGCAAAGAACAATAAAAATGATTAAAGAGCTGGTAGCTAAAACATACAATAAAATTGGATATCTAGTTTAACGAACAGAATTCAATTTCAATTCAAAACAGAGCTGGAAAGAACCTTTGAGTCTTCTAGTCCAGCCTCTTGCTATACCATTTAGGCAAGAGGCTGCCCAATCTCTTCTTAAAAACCTCCAGTGATGAAACACCCACAACTTTTAAAGGCAACCTGTTCCACTGTTAATTGTTCTTGCTGTTAGGAAGTTTCTCCTTAATTCCAGGCTGCTTCTCTCCTTGATTAGTTTCCATCCTTTACTCCTTGTTCTGCCATCTGGTGCTTTGGAAAAAAAGTTGACTCCCTTTTCTTTATGGCAGCCAAAGTATCAACATCGAAGTCTTGACATCAAGGACTAGGAGTAACATAATAACAGTCTTCCAATATTTGAAGAGCTGCATAGAGAACCAGGGGCTAATCCTATTCTCCTAAGCATCTGAGGGCAAGACAAAAAGTAATAGATGGAAGTAAAAGAGAGATCAATTCTAGAATTAAGGACCAATTTTCTGACAGTGAGAACAATTAATCAGTGAAATGGTTTGCCTCCACAAGTTGTGAGTATACCATCACTGGAGGTTTTAACAGACTGGACAGCCATTTGTCCAGAATGATAGAGTCTCCTGCTTGAGCAGAGGGATGGATTAGATCTCCAAGGGCCATTCCAAGTCTTTTATTCTGTTATACTTTATTTATGGCAATGTCACTCAGTTAAATGAAATACTTATTTAATAATTAAAAAAACAATTCTCACCTCTAAGTAAGTCAGTAGAAGAGTGACATTTTCATGTTGCTTAATGAAAATTTCAGTAAACTGACTTCCAAAATCTTCTGTTTGTTTCTGTGAATTTTCCTCTGTAACATTAAAAATAGTACAAATCACAGGTCTCAACAAAGACAATTTAAATAAATATAATTACAATATTAAAAAGTGAAAATTAAACAATTATGCATATATTTCATATTGTACAAAAATATTTCAAGACTTTAAGTGTTACAGTTTAGTAGTAAATGCTAAAGTAAAAGAAACTCAATGAACTAGTAAATAAACATTCAAAAATATAACAATGCTCTAGCTAAGACTACATTAATTAACTCATATTCAGAAAGACACTTTAAGTTGAATTTCGCAAACAGGAATCCCTTAAGCAAAAATAATTTCATCTCATATTTTTTAAGTTCAAATGCCTCCAATTTTCTGGGGTGGTGGTGGTTCTGAAGAGGGTACTGTAGTTATAGAGAATCCTGGTTGAATGATGCTTTAGGCCCAGTTATATGATGAAAACATTATTATATGTGGATATGGATGAGGGCAATGTAACCTTCCTGGTCCTTTTAGACTCCTCGGCAGGGTTTGATGTCGTGAACTATAGTATCCTTCTAGATTGCAATGTCTTATAGGGGTAGTATGCCTTCCACTTCCAGCTAGAAGATCCCTATGCCCTTGGCCTTTCTTCATTGGGGACCATAGATTTGAGGGTAAAGATTCGTTCTCCAAGCTTGTGAGTTGGTTTCCGAATGTTTTTTTAGCAGGCTAGATACATCTCCACGGAGTTTAGGAAATGTCAATGACAGTATTCTTCTGTTTATAAAGGCTTCAGTTGTAAGTGTGTCAAGTGAGGGTCTTGTAATGGATCAGCTGTGAGTCATCAGTGAGTTTTGTGATGGGTCTTGTGATAAGGACATTACATAAGGTCAGGGTCAGTGGGAAGTGAACTGCTGGTAGGGAAGGTTGCATGGGTTGGTTGAGGGTTGCTGCTGTCTCTGGTTGGTGTGCAGTTGATTTGAATTCTAAGAGATTTGTAGGTTGGTTGTAGGTCAATGAAGCTGTTGACAGAATTGCTTGTGGAGTGACAGGCTTCAATGAACTCACGAGTGTGACAGGTTAGAGTGGCCAATTTGTGTGTTGCTCCAATTGAACTAATGCTGTTTGATGTCTGTGTGGGTAGTGACCAATGAAATGTTCAGAAATCAATCCACAAGCTTGAAGACTGAAGCTTCACCCTCATCCTACACCCGAGCTACAGATATTTGCCGCTATTACAAACCATATATTTTATTGATTAATAACCATATGAAACTGTAGGAAGAAGTTGTCCATTAGTTTGTAATGGATATCAGCTGCAGTAATAATTGAAGATACTTGTTATGCATCACTGACCTGGGCTAAGCAGGAGGTACTGTGGATTTCTTTGTTATGTATCTGATATATACAAGGGACTGGATGGGAGAAATAAAATCTAAATAAATCCTAGTAATCCTGACTATCATTGCATGACTGAATTACTATAATTTCAGACGCTGAAGACTTAGAAACTAAAGTTTGTTCAGAAACTGTCAGCTTATTTGTTGACAAGTATGAACCATTACAGCAGGATAACACGTGTATTTTAGATACTATATTATATAATATACAGTAGGTTTCCACATATAACTCAATATTTTGATTATGATCTATAAAGCCCTTTAGGACATACATTCCTTTATTTATTGGATTAAACTGAAATGATGGAAGTTAAAAGCAGGTTGTCTTTGCAGTATCCTTGGCTTTATGATATAGTATTCCCTGGGAGATCAGGTTGGCTTCATGCCTTTTGATTTCAGGAAGAAAATGAAGATGGTTCTTTTTCATTGTACTTTTGGGAACTAAGTGCAAGTTGTAGGATTGATGTTAGCCTAGAACATGATCTATGGTTTTAAAAGAGCTGTAATGGCACAGTGGTTAGAATACAGTATTGCAGGTTAGGTCTGTCCACTGCCAGAAGTTCGATCCTGATTGGTTCAAGGTTCACTCAGCCTTCCATCCTTCTGAGGTCAGTAAAACAAAGACTCGGATTGTTGGGGGCAATATGATGACTCTATAAACTGCTCAAACAGTGCTTTAAGCATTATGGAGTGTGTGAATGCTATTGCTATTATACATATTTCATCTAGAGTTTTATAGAGTATTATAGACTTATTAATTCTATAATTTACTCTAATGTATTTATTTTTGTCCTGAAGTTATGTTTTATTATAGATTATTCTGAAGTGTGATTTTTCTGCTCTGAGCATCCCCAAGTCTTTAGATAGGACAGCACATCTATTTTGTGATATATCTGAAATACCCCGTTTTTCCAAAAAACTGACCCACCTTGAAAAGAAGCCCTATCATGTTTTTGAGCACATGCAATGAAATTAAGCCCCATCTACAAATTAGCCCTAATTAAGTCCCTGCCCACCCAGGGGTGCAGGGGGTGGGGCAAGGCACACGGGTAAATAAGCTAGGGTGGGGGTGGGGGAGGTGGAGCTGCCCTATTTACCAGGCCTCATACACTCCGACAGCTGCCTTGCCTTCTTCTATGGCCACTTCTTCTATGGATGCTTGCCGCCACTCGCACGCATCGCCCAACCTCTATTTCGCCTTCAGATGCCTTTTGGAAAGTCCTCTGCAGCTGATAATAGAGTTCTAGGGTGATCTGGAGCTCTATTATTGTCTGCAGAGGGCTTTTTGGAAGGCATCTGAAAGCAAAACGGAGGCCAGAGCAATGAATGCAAGTTGCGGCAAGTGGCCGCAGAAAAAGTTGGCTAACAGTGGGCTCCTGCTTGGCAGGGCTATGAGTGCCACTGTCATGAGGTGAGTCAATAATTAGAACCGTCCAAAAAGAAGGCCTAACCATTTTTTTGGGGGGGGGGGTCAAAAGAAAATAAGACCTGGGCTTCTTTTTGGAGAAACACGGGTATTTTTCCATTATTTCACTGACTAGTTCCAGATTTCAATTGCTATGATCCATATAGAACCCCAATACAAAATTGCACAATATACTCTACTTGTAATACAATTTAATAATATTGGGGACATATTATATATGGAAGAACAAACTAGTATGAATAAACTTAGCTAAGATTTAATTCTCAGTTTCTCTATTTTTAAAGATTGAATTCTTATTATTTCTGCTTTTTGGTCAACAGAAGGGTTCTTTTCTTGAACTAACAGAAAGAAGTTGCAGGTATCAGTCTACTCTACTATTTGGTCTGGCTTTCACTTTGAAGCAGTTTCCAATGGACATTGCCCAAGCAATGTGCAGCTGGAGAATGGTTTCCTGAGCAAGAATGACTGTAGAAATCTTCAGTATGTATTGTCCAACATACTATACCAACAGCTATTGGTTGTTCCACTTTTGAGAATCTGGAACTTAGATAGACTTCTGAATTGCCACTTCACTATTGCTGATCTGAGATGCCTCTTACTAATATCAAATTATAGCTACTCTCATACTGGTGGGTTCCTTATTGAGAAATTTTTGATGGAAACCAGTTACTTGTAGAATATTTGGTCCCTACTGGCTACAAATCCCTTTTTCCTTATCAGATTTTCTTTCTTCAGAACTGAAAGGAACAAAAAGAAGATTTTTTTTCCTCACTTGGCCTTATAAGAATTATTACTTCTTGCACTCAAGAGGTCAGTGTCATTGATAAACCTATTTCATTTCAGAACTATGAGACTGTTATATAAAAAAAATCTGTATCTTCAGAACAAAATGGAATATCTAGTTGACATAAATTGTGAAATTTATTTCACAACTATGGAATATTTACCCTTTAATTACAAGATAGACACTCATTAACTAAGAAATAAATATGCTACATACATACTGAACAATGTAAAAAAATGTGGATCACTATTAATGGCTGTGACAAATAGTTCTAAATTGTAAAACAGACTAGAATGTCCTCCCTGATCTCCACTTCCAATTTTTCAGAAAAAAACAAAGGAGAGCTATCAACAAACTATATTTACTGAAAGATTAACTCAATGTTTACAGCACATTTTTTTTAAAAATAGTGTGTAGTATAGAGAAGACATAATGTGAGAAATAAGGAAAACACTAAGGACATGAATACTATTGATCTTATTCTTATACCAAGGGGATTAAATATACAGCAAGTCATATTTCTTTCCACTGTTATGCATATACCAATGCTTACTAACTGCCCAGAGTGTGACCCTAGCTGAAGAAGCTTTTTTGATGAGTACAGAAACATTTTCAAAGAAAAACTCCAGTTGCCTCTTGAGAAAGCTCCTTTTGGATGACTCTATAGTGAGCAACCATTTATCCCCAAACAAAAGGCAAAATATTGTGTATTGCTTATAGCCATACATACAGTCTTCTGAACCAATGGAATATTTCATTTGATCATGTGGGTTCTCAGTTTACTAACTGATATAAAAAAATTAATCCTAGGGCATTTCCTGCTATACAGAGTTACTCTTCTGGTCAACATCTATGCTATCCTCCATTAGGCTTCTTAATTATTCTTGACTCAGTTTCATTCCAGCAGAAGTACTATTTAATGTTTGACTGCAGTCCTGGGAGTATGGGGGGGGGGGGGGAAACATTATTTCTTTTACCACCATTAGTCTTTTTCCTACCATTTTATCACTTATCTTAAAGTAATTGTAGGGCCAAAATGTAATAAATAAAACTTTAAAGACTATTTGCAGTCTTAAACATTCACAAAGATTCTTAGATGAGGATCATGCTCTCATGCTCTATCTCCTAAAAGAAATATAAAGAAGCTTAATATAACATTGCTATTTTATAAATGTGACAGTTTGGGATCAGATAAATTCAAAAGTTGAAAGATTTCAAAATGATATACAGATGGTCCTTGACTTATGACCACAACTGAGCCCAAAATTTATGTTATTTATGAGAAACTTGTTAGGTGAGTTTTGCCCCATCTTACAACTTTTCTTGTCACATTTGTTAAGTAAATCACTGCAGTTGCTAAATTAGTAACATGGTTGTTAAGTGAATCTGGCTTTTCCATTGACTTTTTTTATCAGAAGGTCACAAACACTGGTCAAATGACCCCGGGACACTGCAAATGTGAACCAGTTGTCAAGCATCCAAATAAAATCACAGGACTATGTGGATGCTGCAACAGGCATGAACATAAAAAATGTTCATAAGTCACTTTTTCAGTCACTAAGTGAATTGTTGTAAATTAAGGACTACCTGTACTTTCAATCCCAAGTACTGGAGCTGATCTGAGTTTCAGGAAATTATAAATAAAAAAGAATATTTTGCAGGAAAAGACAGCAAGAATTACAGTGAAGTATAAAAATGATAGAAATGAAAGAAAAAATGAAAAAAACCTCCCATCTATTTTATATTGGCTGTACACTGACTACAATTCTAACAAAAGCATGTGCTACTCCAAACACATACACAGTAATTAGCTACTGGTGCTTATACTTCCTTCTCTCATATGCCTTAATAGGCTACCATAGTAAATGTTCTGTAGGCTGGTAATTTTTCTAGACCTACTTAGTTACAACAATGCTTTCCAAACCTGGGTAAACTATTCAAAATTAGGTAAAAGTACTTTTATTTGTGTAAGAACACACAAACCCATTACCAAATCACAACAGAGATATTTAAATAAATAATTTTTGGTGTTTTGAATAATGAAAGAAAAAATTTGGGAAGAACTGACTTAGAATCTTATATTATATTCAAAGATATTTCACTGAATTTTCTGAAATCAGATATTCCACAATTCTGTTGAAGAGGGATGACGGAATTCAAATTAAACACTGTTATAGTTCTTATTAATCTTATTCCCTGCAAAGCAGACTAACAACCAGCTATAAATTTCAATCCATCATTGGTATTTGGAGACCATTTTCTGCAACTTGCTTCATTCCTGCAGACATGGGATGAATGATGGTGCTTCAAAATAGTTAATGCATCATTAGGAATTTCAACTGCAAAATTTCCTTTTAAAGATGTTTTCCCATTAAAGCATTTAAAATTCCTTAGTATAATTGCAATTTTTCCAACATTTGATAATCAAAGCTGTTATTAAAACAATCTAATAATCATTCTTTAAAAATGTGATTTGATTACTTTTTATTAATAGCTCAAAGTATAAGTTGATAATAAATGATAACCTAAGCCCTACATATATATAATAAATGAATAAACTATTAACCACGTTAAAACTATTTATAAATCCTTAGTAGAATATTAGAACAAAAGCTTCTGAAGATTGGCTGCTTAATAAATCAGGATAGGCATAACATACAATGTTAACTAGAAAACAATCTTTATGAAAGTGCATAAATTAAAGCATGCTAATGGATCAAGTCTGTTTTAAAAAACTGCAAAGAAGTCAATTTGCTCCTATCAATTGTTAAAATAATAATTGCCTTTAGCAATTATTTTTAAAAAGCATATTAATTGAAAGCTCTTTTAAGCAAAAAGTATTTTACTTCAGTATCAAATATTATCCATATTTTTTCAAATAATACCTGAAATTATTGTAGGACTCCCCTTAATATGAAGAGGACAATGCAAAGTTTGTATAAGACAACTTGGGTGCATGTAAAACTGTTTTTTTTTAAATAGAATATCCTTTTTTCAAATTGGTAAGTGTTGAGAATTAAAACTCAGAACTACATCTAAATGCATCATGCTGATATACACTACATTTCTTTTACCTTCAGAATCATCTGTAAGAGCAGAGGAAGAAAGATAAAAATTTAAAAAATAAAGCAACTTCTATTTAATACTGTATTGCAAAGAAGCACAATTGATTTTATATAACTAATGTTAAAAAGAGTAATACAAATTGGTGCTAAAAGGTATTTATTCATACTCTTCTAGTTAGAAGGGAAGGCTTAAGATTTTTTTCCTCTGTGGATGAAGCCCCTCCCTTCAGATATACTACTGACCATAGTATAACTTCTTTATAGTATGTAGTCCTTGGTCACTAAAATAATTGTGTTTCAGTAGATGGGACTATCATTGACTATGAAAGGCACTAAGTCTTTAAATCCAACTATAATTCTTGATCACTGAAGATGGAACTGAAAGAACACGATACCCTAGTATGCTCAGGGAGGGTTAGTTCAATACTAAAGCATCCCCAGTGTTGATATGTGGAGCCTCACTTTTTTATCTTACAATATTTAATGTATGTAGATGGTTCAGACAAGATCAGTATCTTAAAAAAATCAGAAGAATTCTCATTCTTTGATGTTGCCTGCACCCTGACTTAGATGTTCTAAGGAGTTCTGCTAGCTGAAAACGCCACAGTAATATATTCTCTGACAGATTTGCTGATAGTAAATTCTTTAAGTGTATAAGTGATAGACTGAATACTTATTTGGTATATATCTGTGGTATATTCTAAATACTTCATGTGCATCCCAATTGTGGCAGGTTTGTTATCTAGGGAGGGAAGGTGGAATACAATCCCTTGGACCCAAATTCCTCAGTGGAATTTGAAACTGTCATTGGGCATGAAGCAGAGATCTGGTCTTAGCATCCTCTTATCTTGATATTCGTTTCATAGAGAGAGCCCCTCGTTCTATAACCTCCACAGTTAATAAGGCTACAAAAAAATAGGTGAGTATGCTTTGGGGCATCTGCCAATATAGATCTGGTAGCAGCGAAACTCTAAGAAACAATTACAGAATAAGTGTCAATTGTGGAGCCATCTTGGAACATCTTCAGAGTTGCCACAGTGATGCTGGACAGAGCTATGGGAAGGGAGAGGGGAGTAGAAATAGCTGGGGGGAAATGTTGCCAAAATAACATTCTTTAGTCTGGGAACCAAGGACACTCTCACCAGCAGGGGCGTGGATGGTAGCTATTCAGATTTGGGAGGGTGATCTGATTGGGACAGGTGACGGTTGTGTGTAATGGGGGGGGGGGAGGAAAGAACTCTGGATTCTAAATTGGGTGGGGAAAACCCAAGAAGCTTCAGAGTCAAGTTTTCACCAGCAGTGCCAATATGACATGCCTAATAATTCTATACTTTGAGGAAGCCTCTGAGCTTGGTGTCTTGATTTCATCTGGGCTGTTACTTGGAACCCTGATATTAACTCAATTCCCTTTTAAAAGGAGCAACAGCTCCCCAGTGCATACAGGGGTGTTATCCGGGGTCCTGAGCTCTGGCTGCTTACCCAGTCTACCAGTCAGCAGGAATTCTCAGGGAAGTTGGAGGAGAAAAATGAATTAGCAGTCGACAACTGAGTGAGTGGCCACTGAGCTCAAGCTCTAGCTGGGTGCCTAGCCCAGAAAACCCATATTTGGGAGCCGACTCATGAGCTCCATTGATGTGGGCATGGCTCCAGTGTTACCTTCACAGCTGATATGCTGGGAGCCAATGCAATGGCCAACCATGCAAGAGCTCCATCAGGCTGAGGAGGAATTTGCCGGCTGGCCAGCCCTCCAGGAATACAATGTCACCACGGTGTGGGCAGAGCACACCATGATCTTCAAGTGGAGAGCTATGAGGCCCATTGACCTTAGCAAATCCCAAGAGTAAGGAGTCCAGCTGCTATCGAGAAACAGACTCTGGAGGGACTACCAGAGAGGTTCAGCCAATTGAGCGTCAGCAGCCTAGATCAGTATCCTCCAGCCAGCCGAACTGCCATGACCCTAGCCCAGCCAATGTTCACCTTCCCAGAACAGGGGAATGTGATCCCCCACACACACATACTGAGTGGAGCCTCCCCATCCATTCAGCGCAGAGCGGATCACGCCAAAATATTCCACAGCATGCCCAAGCTACCAGATTGACAGCTGTCAACCCACTGACTGGGCCAGTATGCCAGTCCAGCCTGCCATTGCAAAGAGCCCTTGGGCAGCTGAGGCTGCTTGCCTGCCGTGCCAACCACACCTCAGGCTCCCACCAGCTAACCAGATTCCCCCTGGCTGGGCCTTCTACCTTGGCTAGGGGTGGATCCAGTGCCAATGGGTACCATCACTGTGTGAGCAACAACTCCACCGCCAGCTGCACCGCCAGCCGCTGTGCCATGCTTCAGAGCCATGTTTGATGGAACCCCAGGGAAGCTCTCTTACTTCCTGAACCGGATCTGGTCCCACCTCAATAGATATAGGTCCAGTATCAGTCTGATCAAAACATTATGGAGGGCGAAGCTGCTGACTGGATAGCTGAACTACATGACCAGGGAACCCTTGAACTTGGGGATGCTGACAAATTCTTGGAAGCAGTAAGGACTTGGTTCAAAGACATCATCCAAGGCCAGGAGGCTGAAGCCGAGATCAAAGACCTGAAGCACAAAGACCATCCCGCTAAAGAGCTAGGGTGGGAGTTCAGGAGAGTGGTGGGAAAGTTGTGAGATTGGCTAGAACACCTCCTGGTCCACTACTTCAAGGAGGCTCTGTGCTTACTGGAGCACCACTGACTGCATACAGGAATGGTTCTGGATGACAGTGGCCATGGATCCAGAGGTTCATCCACACAAGCCTGCCTCAGAAAAGAAGCCAAAAAGAGTGTTTGGATGCCAGTCCAGCTCGCAGTAGCCAGAGGAGCCAAAGCCAATCCCGGCTGCAGCCATCAAGTGCTTTAGGTGTAGCCAGCAGGAACACAGAGCATCTGAATACCTCACCCCAGCTTCAGACCAGAATGCCAGCAATGGTGCAACCCAAGAAACCCCATGGAAACCAGCTGAGAAGGGGAAATTTGCCTGGCAGACAGAAATTTGCCTGTCAAAGTCTCCCCAACCAGGAGCAAAGAAACTCTGGATGCCGACATCCCTCTCGATGATGCTGGTGACAGCACTGATGACAGTGGAGACGACCCCATGGTAAGTGGAGCCATCCATCCCTACACCATCAAATCCCATAGTGGTGCCCTGGCTGCATTAGATGCCTAATTAGCCTCCATATCATCCAGAGATTAGGGATAGTCACAACACCCTGGCCTGCCCAATATCCTTCAAGCAAGTCAAAGGTAAGCTAATAGGGGCAGTTCTAGCCACTCTTATCAACGAGCTGGTGAGACTGGAAATGGGCTGCCACTGGGAGCTCATTCTGGTTCGTGGTGGTGCCAAAAATGACTGAATCAGTTATCCTGGATCTAGCCTGGTTAGACAAGTGGGCATCCACCATAACTTGGGAGAATGGCTATAGGGCCACGAGGTCCTATAGGGGGTAGGCCCACTGCCGCCACACTCTAACAAAAAAAATCAACCTCGCAAATCCATGCCATGACCCACATCCATGCAAAAAAGTCATCATTGTTACTAGTGCATGTTTGGCTGCCCCCCAATGCCCAAATAATACAGGGACCTGGTCAACGTGTTTAGCGAGGACTGCAGCACACTCCCCTCTCACCGACCCACCAACTGCGTGATAACAGTTTGTACCAGGAACTAAACTCCCTAAGCCAAAGATGTACTCCATGACTTCCAGGGAGATGGACAAACTACATCAACACCAAGTGAGAGGCTTCAGCCAGCCAGCCAGACAAGTCCAGGGTCACTGCCCCCATGCTATTCAAAGAAAAAAAAAAGATGGGTCATTAAGACTATGTGTGGATTTCACTGGGATCAACGCCATATGCATGGAAAACATCTATCCTCTGTCCTTAATGAATGCTAGTTCACCTAGCAAAGGGGAAGGTTTTCACCAAGTTGGACTTGCGAGAAGCATACTACAGGGTCCGCATCAAAAAGGGAGATGAGTGGAAGACCACCTTCAATTGCCCGCTAGGCAGCTTTCAGTTCAAAGTAATGCCTTTCAGGAGTTCCCAGTCTTTATGCGGTTAATCAATGAAGTGCTACATGAGCACCTCTACAAAGAGGTCTTAGTCTACCTGAACAATGTTCTCATTTTCAGTGAAAACCTGGAGGACCATGTCAAGTTAATGCATCAAGTTCTAAAGAAACTCCTCGCCAAGCTCTATGTGAAGCTATCAAAATGCAAGTTCCACAAGATCTCCCTGGACTACCTGGGCTAACAAGTGTCAAATGAAGACATGGACCCAGGAAAAAGCTGTCCTAGACTGGCAACTCTCACACACTGGCAAGCAGCTTCAGACTTTCCTAGGGTTTGCTAACTTCTACAGACAATTCATCCCCGCTTCGCTGAAGTGGCACTCCCCTGCATCGAACTATTAAAAATGGGTGGGGGTCTCCAAAGCCAACTCAATCATTGGCATGGCCCCTAGCATGCCAGCAGCCCTTCGAGGCCCTAAAGAAACTATTTGCTGACGAGCCCATCCTCAAGCACCCCAACATAGAACAACCATTCATGGTCCAATCGGACACCAGAGATGTGGCCGTAGCGGCAGTCTTATTACAACTGAACCTCCAAGGCCAGCTACAACCTTGCACTTACACTTCCAAGAAAACCAGCAACATTGAGGGGCATTGGGCAGTGTGGGAGAAGGAAGCGTACATTGTCTGCTGGGCTCTCCACACCTGGCAACAGGTTTTAGAGGGGAGAAAAGTGCCCTTTGAAGTCTGGACTGACCACAAAGACTTAGGGGCAATAAAAACACCCTGAAAATTCTCCCCCAACCAGATCAGGCATGCACAATTTTTTAAACATTTCAACTTTGAATTAAAATACATCCCAGGAGGAAAAAAACTTGTTGGCTGATGCCTTATCCAGGAAGCCACAATTCAACCATCCCTAAGAGGAGATCATCCACACCATCATCCCCACCTCCCAACTGGTGGCCCAAGTCATCACCTGGGGCCAAACCCGACGACAGCCACCCACCAGAGTCGACCAGATGATAGCGGCACTAAAAACCACCCTCTCCTTAGACTAGTGAATGCTGTTCAACAACAGCAAAGAAGTTTTGACCCTTAGGGACAGATTAGCATGAAAGGGAACCAAGCTATATATCCCAATTGTCCTGAGGTTCCAGGTCCTACAGTGCAGACGTGATGCCAAAGTAGATGGACATTTTGGTTATTTAAAAACTCTGTACTTAACCAGATGACAATTTTGGTGGCCAAAAAATGAAAAAGATGTGGAAGATTATGTAAAGAGTTGAGCTACCCACACAGCCATGAAAGAGACCAGAAAAAAACCCAGAAAAAAACCCTGGGCTCCTTCAACAAGTAGCAGAGGCAACCCGTCGATGGGAGGAAATCATCATGGATTTCACAGTTGAATTCCCAGAGTGGCAGGAACATGGTCATCTGGACCATGATTGACGTATTCTCGACACAAGCCCACTTCACTGCCTGCACGGGACTGCCCTGTCATGAATGTTTATAAAGGAGATCTATAGACTGCATGGAATCCCCTGCAGGATTTATTTCTGACAGGGGGTCCAGTTTACAGAAAACTTCTGGAGGGAATTCTTAAAAGCCACAGGGTCTACCTAGGGTTTCAGCTTGGCCTTTCATCCAAGCACAAAAGGAGCGGCAGAACGAATGAATGCTATGATGGAGCAGTACCTCAGGTGCTATGTGGATTATTAGCAGTCCAACTGGGCAGAGTTGCTGCCTTTCGCGAAGGTAGCCTACAACAATACAGTACATAGTAGCACTGGCCTGACCCTTTCCAGATCACCGGCAGCATTGAATTTATCCCCATGCCAGAACTGCCTAGGGAACCAACATCATCCATGTCCCTGAGGACTGGATGGAATCCCTGAAGCAGGGGTGGGAAAATACCAAGCAGCAAATGGAAGCAGCAAATACCTATTAAAGCAGAAGCTGACAAGCAATGCTACCCCCCAACCTCCTTTCCGGATCGACTACAAAATGTATCTCTCAATTAAGCATTTGAAATTGAGATTGCCAAGCCGCAAACTAGGTCCTAAGATTCTATGGCCATTTCCAATAGTGAAAGTGATAAACACTGTAACTGTTCAGCTTAGACTTCCATGCTTGCTAGGGAAAGTGCACCCGGTTTTTCATAGCAGCTTGTTAAAATCGGCAGTAGGCTCTCAGCCAAGTTCAGTTGATCGGGCAGCCCCAAAACATATTGTAGTGCAGGGAGAGACCCACTATGAAGTGAAAAAAATACTGGATTCACACCTGCACTGGGATAAACTACAGTACTTGGTCCATTGGAAGGGTTACCCCATCTGAGGCCACCTGGTTTAAGAGTTGAGATGTGAAAACTGATAGATTGGTCAAGCAGTTTCATGACAAGTATCCTGGGAAGCCTAAAGAGCTGCTTGGTGGTGGTTGGGAAGGATGAAGCGGGGTCATTTAATTCTCTATGCATTTTTCTTCCCTTTTACAGGATGTCCTTTTTGCTTGAGGAAGGGTAACACTTCCAAGCCATTTTGAAATGTCTTCAGGTTTGCCACAGCAATGCTGGACAGAGTTGTGGGAAAGGGAGGGGAGAATAGAGATAGCTGGGGGAACATGTAGCCAAAATAACATTCTTCCATCTGGGAACCAAGGACACTCTAACCAGCACCTGGAGGGGCAGGGATGGCAGCCATCCAGATTTGGGAGGGTGAGCTGATTGGGGCAGGTGATGGTTATGTGTAATGGGAGGAAGAATTTTGGATTTTGAACTAGGTGGGGAAAACCAACTGTGCCAATATGACATGCCTAATAAATCAATACTTTGAGGAAGCCTCTGGCCTTGGAGTCTTGATTTCATCTGGACTGTTACTTGGAACTCTGACAGTAAGTTTCATGAGGGAAAGAGCTGAATGATTGGGAAAGTGAAGTTGCTGACACTCTTAGGAAACGATGCCCATCACCCAATCGGGACATAACCCAAAGTGGCAATCAATTGATAAATTGCGTTAGTTGTCAGCCTTTGTCAGGCCCCATATAAATGGCAAACCCAAGACAGGCAGGATAAGAATGTAATAACAAAACTTGAAAGTTAGTTCTCGGGCAGACTTATAATAAACCAATTAAGGGAGGATTTCTGGTTGTTGTATTGCTTCATCTCACACTTACTGAACTCTTCTTCCTTTCCCATGGTTCTCATAATCTCCCACAGCCCTTACACTTTGGTCCCATTTGTAGGAATCTTAATAGTTCCAGGACTACAGGTTCTGGGGTCACAAGTCTGTCTTCTGTGCTACCAAAAGGACGCCTATCAATTAATAGATTTTGGCAATAGCCTGGTATCTTGAGATGATGATTTCCTTTGGGTTTATGTTGACTTTCAGATGTAGGATCCGCTACACATGTATTCTCCCAATATTGGGAAAGAGCACATTTGAGCAATTTACAGTATTTTGTTTCTTAATAAAAGAATAATTCTAATCCTTCGCATCAACATAGTACTATACATCTTTTTAAATTATTTTCTTTAACATGAAAGCAAAAAATAGCAAAAGGGTATTTAAAGCTGGCAACTTTAAGATAAAAAGAAACACACTATGAAATATGGTTATCAGTAAAACAAATAATTTGAAACTAGAATGAAATGAGAATCTTTAATTTTAGAAATTCCAACATAATTACTTTACTTGTTTTGAGTTATACTCATTCAAATTGATTTCTGTGACCACTGGCTTCAGCATATATTTCTTGAATTTAAAACAATGCTTTCAGATGCTGCTCATTTCACTAATACATTAAAAACAAAACATGCAAATCCAAAAATCAGGAAACACTAAAGCAAAATTATTGCTGTAATAGGAAAGAGATACTGGATTAGTTTGGATGCAATCCTAAACTATGATCTATAATTATATGAATGTGCCTTCATAAGCCTGGGGTACCACACTCTTATTTTCTCACTTCCTTATAACAGCACTAGAGAAGTTTAGAAGGACTCAATACATCCTCATTCAATAGCCATTTTGCAAAAATGGGGTGGGGGGAAGGACGAAATCAAATCCTGGATTATAACTTTTTTCTGAAATAGTCATAGTACCTCAAGTTCTCATACAGAAAACCTTATTTCTACTTAAAACTTCGACTTATATGCATCACATTTCCTCTGGCCATTATAGAGGTGACAGCAACTGAGTCAAAACTTAATGCAGACTTGCGTATCTAAAGCAGATCACTTTAATTTTAAAAAAATATTTCACTAAATTAAATAAAATTAAGTAAAATCTATTTGTTAAGGACATATTAAAAATCAACTACTTAACCTTGTTCTTCCTCTTCCAAATCATTGGACATGATATTGCAGAGGGTGTCCAAAGCATAGCCGATTATTTCAGAATCTGAACTATGAATAAAAGGACAAACTCTCATTGAATAAACTGCATATAACACTAACATTGCAAATAATATAATTATATAATCTCTGATGTTGTTTCAAGGCTTATTGCAAAGCCCTGATTTGGAGTATGTTCAATACTCAATAAGGAGTATGTTCAGGAATTCTACTACAGGTAGCCTTTGCATACTGACTATAATAGGAACTGACAACTCTGCACTACACAATATGGTCTAAAAAGAAAAATCACATTACTGTGCCTGACTTATGAGGGCAGTGTGATAGTTCTGGCTGTGTTGTAAGCGAATCAACTGGGATTATTAAGCACAATGTCATATGATCATGACTTGTGACTTCCTGCCTGCCTGCTTCTCCACTGACTTTCCTTGTTGGAAGGCGGCTATGCAGGTCACAAATGAGGATTACTGTGGGATGCTGTGACAATCATAAATACATGCTGATTGCCAAATGCCTGAATTACAATCAAGAGACCATGGCGCTGGTACAAAAGCTGTAACTTCAAGGCCAGTTATAAATGTCATTATTCATTATTCAAATTGTTGCTGAACAAATGAGTAAGCAAGAAACATCTGTCCTATGCATTCCAGATCAATTTTCTCATGTAATTTGTTAGTTACATCGATAGTTTCTGAAGCTTCTTGAATTTACTAAAGTAGAATTATACTCCATAATTGCAGAAAACATGGACAGATAATGATCAATTTGATTCTCATGAGTATATTTCTTACATTTTAATCATAATTCAATTTCACAATTCAAGATTTTATTATTGGAAGATCCTATTTGTATATTTTAAAATCATTTGGCAAATCTTACCGGTCTGTTTGGAGAACATGTATAAGATGAGACATAGCTTGAATCCCCACTTCCAAACGATATTTCTGCCAGAACAGAGCAAGTATTAAAAAAATGTAATCATGTTCTAACAAACATACTTTAGATGCCACATGCAAATGAAATTTTGTTAGAAATATATTTATATGTACCTTTGAAAGAGATTTAAGGGCACGTACAGCATCTCTGCGATCATCAAGTAAGGTGGAAGATGCCACTCTATCACATAATTTTTGAATCTATAACAGAAATAAAATGATTAAAAAACTAACAACATTCAACATTCTAAGATGTTGAAATGCAAAGGGATTTATAGTTTAGAAAAATGTATTCACATTTTCTCAGACTGAAATCAAAATTATACATGATATAGTTTACATGTTATAGTTTAAAAAGAATATGAATTTATACACAAATTTATAAAAATATGAATTCTTTATTTGAAACTATGTGCTAGATGGATTCATACATTGTTGTTGTTAGTCACGCAGTCATGTTCAACCCATCGTAACCCCATGGATAATGTTCCTCCAGGCCTTCCTCTCCTCTACCATCCCCCAGAGTCCATTTAAACTCACACCAACTGCTTGAGTGACTCCATCCAGCCACCTCATTCTCTGCAGTCTACTTTTTCTTTTGCCCTCAGTCATTCCAGTATTAGGCTCTTCTCCAGTGAGTCTTTCCTTGTCAAGTATTTGAATTTCATCTTCAGATCTGGCCTTCTAAAAAGCAGTCAGGGTTGATCTACTCTAGGACTGACTGGTTTGATCATCTTGCAGTCCAAGGGACTCGCAGGAGTCTTTTCCAGCACCATAGTTAAAAGGCCTAAATTCTTTGGTTCTCAGCCTTCTTTATGGTCCAACTTTCACAGCAATACATTGCAACTGGGAAAACCATAGCCTTGACTATACATACTTTTGTTGGCAGGGTGATATCTCTGCTTTTTAGTATGCTGTCTAGCTTTGCCATAGCTTTCCTCCCCAAGAGCAAGTGTCTTTTAATTTATTAGCTTTAGTCCCCATCTGCAGTGATCTTGGAGCCTAGGAAAATAAAATCTGTCACTACCTTCATTTTTTCCACATCTATTTTCCAGAAATTGAGAGGGCTGGGTGCCATACATAGTCTTAGTTTTCTTAATGTTGAGTTTCAAGCCAACTTTTGCTCTCCTCCTTCACCCACATCAAAAGGCTCTTTAGTTCCCTCTTCACTTTCTGCCATTAGACTACAGTACAGCATATCTGATACTGACTTGTTTTGTATGAATATATCGAATTGTTGATTTCTTTGAGAAAAAAATGGTTGAACAAATCAGTTTAAAGCAATGTGCAGACTTAATTGTTAAATAATTATTAAAATGATTATTAGACATTAGTTCTCTATTTTCAAGGAATAGTCTTTTATTTATTTATTCGATTTAGATTTCACTTTTTTACAAGACTTCCAAGATGGGATATATAATGATACCTTCTATTTTTACATACAACATGAAGTATATTGGCTGAGAGAATGACTATCCCAAAGTCACCCAGTGAGCTTTCATAATAGAGGGTGAACCTGGGACTCACTACTATACATCACCTTAAACAGTACATCAGCAGTCTTTCAAAAATTATTCATTTCAATTCAATTTTCAATTCAGAAGAGAGCTTTAAGGGACCTTGGAGTCTAACATCCTGCTCAAGTAGGAGACCCTATACTATTTAGACAAGTTGCTGTCCAGTCTCTTCTTAAAAACCTCCAGTGATGAAGCACTCACTACTTCTGAATGCAAACTGTTCCACTGGTTAATTGTTCTCACTGTTAGGAAGTTTCTCCTTAATTCCAGGTTGCTTCTCTCCTGTTTATGATTACAGCCATACTAAAGCTATGAAACAGATCAGAAGAATTATTTATCATTGGGTTCCCTTTTTCCTCATAAACATGTAAGTCTTACACTTGAACCTAAGCTTTATTACTCTATTTTTAAAAAAGAATCTAACCAACACATTTCAACAGAAAAAAGCCAGCAAAGATTTTTTAGTTATAAATCATTCTAAGAAGATAAATTCATGATAAGCATATGTTTGCTTCTTGCATGTAAAAACAACTGGGCATTACAGTGAAATCTTACCAGACAAACAAGAATTAAATAGTCTGTCTTCACTCTTCTCTTCTGACTTGAAACCTACCAGTGTTTTTCCCCAGGATAAAGGATTCATAATGCCATTTAAACCTTAACTGTTGTGAAATGTATACATTAATTACAATTGTTTTCTGAATAGTACTTGTCAGTACTTTCCTTATCAGCTTAGGTCCCTGTTATCTGTGAACCATCTATTCCAGGTGGAATTTGCCCTTGTAATATGGAAGCAAAACCTATGGTCCCCATAAATTGAAAAAAAAGCCCTTTTCAAAAAGGGTTCCTTCACTCAGGAACAGCTTCCCCCATAAGTTTTTATCATCTTAACATTTAGAAAGGCAGAATTATTATTTTGCAGAAACACTGGTAAAAAGACTTTTTATTTTACAATATGCTTAGAATATAAGCATAATGTTGTTTCTTTCTTGGATGTAGCAATATTATCAAAGGTCACAGCATATTATCTTCTACTCAACAATCATACTGAGTTTATTTTTCAGTAGTGCTGTGTGGGACCAAAAAAATCGTGGACTAACTGAGAGAAATGCTTCCTAATTATTTTTTTTTAGTCATCGTGTTCAAACTCAAGTTACAAAAAGAAAAAAGGCTGCTTTAATGAATTCTTCAGTGCAGAATATTCTAGAAAGATGTGAATATAGATATTAAAATATAAGAGAATTGCATTAAAAGGCAGGATGTAGGGAAAAATTAAAATCCACCTTTTAGGAAATTGTGTTCTTTGATTTGCTTATTGATTATTACTACTTGTTAAGTACACACTTCAGCTTCTACTTTAATATAATTTCAGGGGATTGTTTATTTATAGTACCTTGTTTTTCATTAAAGTAATCCCAAAGAACAGTAAAACAATATTTATGAAATGCATGGGAACATTTTAGAATTACAAAATCTAATGTTTTAAAAATCAGAATTCAGGGGTTCTATTCAATAAATACATCTGGGTTGAAATGTAATAGTACCTCATGGAACAATAGGCTACCTATTGAAGGTATAAGCAAATATCTGTACAAATTTCTATTTAATTTGCTGTATTAGGGAACGTAAGGTAGCAGTGTATGAATGCTATTTCATGCTATTGCTGTTAAAATAATGGTAAATCAGAAATTACTGTTTTTATTTGCAAATAATCCAAATCCAACTACCATAGAACCCAATATCTTGCTGTCACCCCAAATCACAATACTCATATTTTTTTCTGAACATAAAACACGGCACATTATTGAAGACACTATATAAATAAGGTACAGCAACTGTGAGGAAAATATGGGAAGCAGTTTATTAGTGCTCTCCTCTAAGTCACTTCCCACACTATATAACATGTATTGTACGAGGGCTATCCACAAAATAGATTACGTTTTCGTCTGTCACAAGAAGGTGCGGAGCTAGCGCGGCCATCTTTGGTCTGTGTGTCCACCGCTCAGTCTGCATCTAGTCATGCTAGTGGGAGGTTCATATCGTTGCCCGTTATTTCACAGCAAATGTTTGAAATGTGTGCTGCAATTGAAAATCCCG
>JAEANM010000849.1:0-20678 GCA_017656035.1 Myanophis thanlyinensis
AAATAGGCTCCAGCTCAACCTGGCCAAGACTGAGTGGCTGTGGTTTCCTGCACCCAGATACAGCCAGCTTGTTCCATCGCTGGCCATGGGGGAAAATTTTTGACCCCCACAGAAGGGGCTCGCAATCTGCGTGTCCTCCTGGATGTACGGCTGTTGTTAGAAGATCAGATCGCAGCCATCTCCGGCGGGCTTTTTATCAGATCCGAAGGATCTCCCAGTTGCTGCCCTTTCTGATTGGGGTGCTCTTAATACAATCACTTCCACCCTCGTTATCTCTCACCTAGACTATGGCAATGCTCTCTACATGGGGCTCCCCTTGAAGAGCATCCGGAGGCTGCAGTTGGTGCAGAGTGTGGCCGCATGGGTGATTCTGGGGGCTCCTCGGAGCTCCCACATTACACCTCTCCTGCATGAGCTGCACTGGCTCCCTGTGGCCTTCTGTGTGCGATTCAAGGTGTTGGTTCTCACCTTTAAAGCGCTGCATGGCTTGGGACCTGGGTACTTGTGGGACCACCTGTTGCCACTGTCAGCCTCCCGCCGACCTGTGCGTTCCCACAGGGTGGGCCTCCTTGGGGTTCCATTGTCAGGATGATGTCGTCTGGCAGCCCCAAGGGCTCGAGCCTTCTCTGTGGGGGCACCCTTCCTCTGGAACGAACTGCCCCCAGAGATCCAGACCATCACGGACCTACAGACCTTCCGGCGCACATTAAAAACCTTTCTGTTCCAACAAGCCAGTCTGGCCTAGTACTATTGGTTGGGGATTTTAATTAGTTTTAATTAGTTTTAAATCTGTAATTTTAATTGTCTCAAATTTTTAAATTTTTAAATTCATAATCAGGTTTTAATTGGTGGCCACTAATCTAATTAATTTTAATTGTGTTTTAACTGTGATTTTTGGTGTCCTTTTAAATGGCTGTACACTGTCCCGAGTCCTTCGGAAGAGTGGGCGGTATAGAAGCTCTGAAAAATAAATAAATAAATCCAGTGCGCTCCTGTTGGTGTTGCTAGATCATCTGGGGGTATTCAGAACACATGGGTAGATACAGAGAGAAATATATTTGATCAACCATAAAGAGTTGGGCTGCGAAATTATGTAACGATAGTAGATCAGAATAAAATGCAATAATATTATATTAAATAGTATAATAAAATAAAATTGTTAAACATACTGTATGTAAAATTCTACTGACACCGAATGTGACATAATTCATCCTGAGCATAATATCTAGTCTTCATTATTGCAAATCATATTCTGTTGAAATTTGTGTGCATTAATAGCTGTGACACAACATTTTGCTACATTATAGGAAATGTTAGTCTTATTGTCTTGTAAGAGAAAAGCAAGATAAAACCTATCTCAACATACTGGCATATGTTCCAAACAGGGACAGATACAGCTACTTAGATAATATGAGAGAACAACAAAACTGATGATTTCTGTGGAATTAGAATTGCTGGGACAAGTTCTTCTGGAAAAAGGAATTTTGGCAAATTACCATTGAGAATGGCTGAAGGAAAACACCATGCCTGGCTTTTTAAAAGGTACACTGCTGAGCAGGGAATGTGTGTGGTTAATCATCTACTTGGTTCCCATCCAAATGCTCCTTGATATGATGTGAAATTAAACTAACTTCATTGTGTTTTCTGCCTCAAGAAATCCAATCTTAATCATTTGAAACAGAACAATATCTGGTCAGGAGGGAGTCAAAGAAAGGCAAGTTTTTTGTATCATTAGGAGATACTTAGAACATAGCAATTGGTCCATCAAAACTAGAGGAATCAATCCAGTTGGGAAAATATGACACAGAATCTCAGATGGGATTCTATAGTATCTAATGTTTTAAATACAGTAAGGCTCTTAAAAATTCAAGCAGATATCTTAGTCACAAGTCCAAGTCAAAAAATAATATTTAATTATAGTTCCGTTTTATGTCTACTTGATTGTCTAAGCTGCAATCTGTATAGTAATTTGCCCCATTTGAGTGTCAGGCCTACAGGCTGGTTTGACCATGAGTCTGTAACAGCTAAGTAAGACATTATAGTACAAAGCAACAATCAACAAAATCTCAGCCAGACTTCTCATCATAAATTAATGGAACATTTAAAAACAAAATATAAAACTTTATTGATAGCCAAGAAAAGGGTGGTCCAGTCACTTTATGCTAAGAAATCTGTTCTTTTTTTTTCTTTTTTTTTTTTCCAATTTCCGAACATGAGAATTGGAGCCAATCTCCTTAAGGTAACCATGTTCTTATTGAGCAATATATTTTCAGGCCCTTTTTGATGCATATAAGGAGCAACAGAATCTATTAAGCTCTACAAGAACCCATGATACTCTTTCTGATTAGCTCATTGTGAAAGCATCAGAAATATAAAAATGTTCACTGAAATTTGTCAAAGCTCCCAGAGGTGACTTTATTTGCTCTGAAGCTCTTAAATAGAATATAGACTGGTAGAGTCTTGTTTTGACTTCACTCTTTGCACATGTAGTTCATACAGAATGTATCCCCCAAGACTGGGATTAGGCCCATAATTTAAAAAGAAAATAACTGGCTAATTATAAATGTATTAGACTTTTAAGCATAAGTTTGTTGGAAAATGCAGGAATGGATAAAGGAAGAATCTATATTAAATGGCAAACAAGCACATTTGTGTGCCATTAATTATGATATCTTCCTGGACTGTTTTCAGAAGTCATGAATAAAGCTTTATTGGCCACGCCAACGTGGGCAGTTCCAAACTATAGTTATAGGTGAAGAATGGCCAAGTCTATGTTTGGACCTAACGGGAGTACTATAGAACTCACCAGTATAATATTTAACTATATAGAACTATCAGAATAGATTTTCTATCAGTTTGGAGTGAGGTATCATCAAAAGTGAAGATTCAACTACACAGCATCACCCTGGCCAGGCTGGAGATGCTGTGGAAATCTTGACCCAGTACCTGGAAGTTATGAGTTTCTGAATGGCATCTTTAAAAACCCACAAAGAACCCTAGCAAAATATAATTTCTCATTAATCAGAAACACTCTGATCATCGTTCACCTTTCACTCTAGCATGCTTCTTTTAATCAAGTAGGTCCATGATATAAGGGGTCGTCCTGTGCTATGGCCAGTTAAAATATTGCCTGGCTATATTTATGCACCAATTGCTGTTCTTCATGGATTGTGAGTTCCTATCAACTATAACTCATACCTTTATTACCAAATTAGTATAATTTCACACAGAAGTCTTAAGCTGCTTGTTTCCCATGCTGATACTGGCTCTAAATGAAATTGACAATAATGCTGGCCAGATGTTTTGTCTGAACAGCAGTTGCCACAATCTATGATTGGCAGCTTCCCCTGCTTCTTTACTCCCATTTGTACTGAGAAAACAAATAAAACTCCATGCACAGTAGATGAGCGGCTTATTCACAGTGATTACCAGCAGACCACTGGGGTGAGAGGTACATCACGTTTTCATTACCCTTACTCTCAGTGGACTTGAAAAGAGAAACGGATAAACTTGTTGATTTCACTTTAGCCCTTGTTCTCATTCCAAAGAGATGCCTTCTCCCAGCACCTGGCTTTTTATGATAACTTCAACAGGCAAAAATATTACTAAATTGGGTCTAGGGCAATTGGGAAAAGAAGGAGGGCACTGGTTTATCACTTGTGAGGAAGAGATGTGGAGATGGCTTGCAAGTGCATCCTTCTGTCCTCCAATCTTTCAGTAGGAGTGGAGACATTGCCTACAATGAAATGAAGCACAACAGACAGCTGGCAGAGCACTATTTGTTCCAGATGAGTCTGAAAAACATTACATTTGACACAGAACAAGGAAAAAGAAGGAGGGGTTGGATACACAGCAGGTCAGGAGTAGGTTGAAAATAGTTTATTAATATATTAATGACTTCTGGAATTAGTAACTGGGCCATCCTTGACCTAGCTCAAGGGTGGGCAATTATGGCTCCTTTATGACTTGTGGACTTCAACTCCCAGAATTCCTGAGCCAGTAGCCATGGAATTCTGGAAGCTAAAGTCCACAAGTCATAAAGGGGCCATAATTGCCCACCCCTGACCTAGGAGAAGCAGAGGAAGCCTTAAACTATTATAAGATACTCTATGCCTTTGAAAATGACCCAGAAGCTACAGTTGGTAGCAATGTAGCTTGTTCATAGTCTCCTGGTTTCTAGCCCTGTATCTTAACCACTGGACCAAACTAGCTCTGTAAATTTAAAATGTTATTCTTCTCACTCAAGCTTAGAAAACAATTAAGAAGTAGCTTTGACTACTGTGGTCATGTTAGGTATGTTACATATGTAGGAGACCTAATGCTGGGTGAGCAAAGGACTGAAAGAAACAACTCTACTACGGGGTGTACATGAGAGATAAGAAAATTGATAAGCAAAGTTAAAGTGGAAAAAAGGCAAGGGAGGAAAAATAGTGACAATAGACTTGGGACTTCTCTTATCTTCTCACATTTTCATGCTTTCAAACTGTTAGGTGTAGACACTGGAGCAGATAACAGGAGCTCGCCTTGTTGCATGGTGCTTGGATCTTGAACCCACCATCTTAACTGCTGAGCCATTGCACCCTTAATTGAATTAAAGTTTAAAAAATTGTAATTTTTTAAAATAGTTAAAATGTTTATCTTCCATAGATTTAATAGTTTCCCCCTTCTGACAAACAAAAGATACAGGTCAGCAACAATTTTGGTAGGAGGATTTAGGCCCGCAGTTCGGGAGTTTGTGTGCTAGAAGGTCTAACATATAGCATGCAGAGATAGTTCATTTAGAAAGTCTGTGCATTAATAGATAGGTTGTCCAATTTCATACATATACTTGTAGTGAGGATAGCGAATAAAATGAAAGCAAAATCTGGAAATATAAGCATGATAAGGCACTGAACTGGTTTCATAATGGCATTTTGTTACTTGCATTAAATACTTCTGGTATTAAAAGGAATTAGGGAAGTCACACAGAGGAAGTATTCTCATTACAACTGTTTAAGGGGGAAATAAGAGGAAGAAGTAAAACTAATGCAAAGCTTTTGAAGGCCTGGAATTTTAACATCAGTTTATACATTATATATTGAGTTTATATGCATTATGCATTATATATCGAATATATATTACATATAATACATATTATATATTCAGTCAAGACTATGCCTAGGTTACTCCATGTTAAATCATCCTATTTATGCCAAGACTCAGCAATTTAAATCAGATAAACATAAATAAAGGGGATAGATAAATAAATAAACATAAATAAATAAATAAACATAAAGGGGATGCAGTGGCTCAGTGGCTAAGACACTGAGCTTGTCAATCAAAAAGGTCAGCAGTTCGGTGGTTCGAATCCCTGGTGCCGCATGACGGAGTGAGCTCCCTTTACTTGCCCCAGCTTCTGCCAATCTTGCCATTCGAAAGCATGTAAAAAACGCAAATAGAAAAATAGGGACCACCTCGGTGAGAAAGTATCAGTGTTCTGTGTGCCTTTGGCATTTAATCATGCCAACCACATGACCATGGAATTGTCATCAGACAGCACTGGCTCTTCGGCTTAGAAACGGAGATGAGCACCGCCCCCTAGAGTCGGGAATGACTATCACGTATATGCGAGGGGAACCTTTACCTTTACCTTTAATCATAAATATGTCAACAGAAGCTGACCACATGTAGAAGGCGATAGTTTAGTGATGTGGTTGAGTAACATTGCTAAGAAACGTTTCAAGAGAAACATTACTGGAATAAAAGAAAGTGATGTGATCTTTACTTGAGCTGTGGGCAAGGCATGCAATCAAAGGTCCAAAGGTGAACAAAGTTTATCATTAGCATGCTAAAAACACCACCCCTGAATATTTACATCAGCATTATAGAGATTGTGCTTAGAATATTATGGGATGGAACTTGTTACATAGGATTGCATGCCCAGTAGGTAAAACTAGGAAGTGGCAACTAACCAATGAATGGAATTATAATCTTAGGCTTCAGCAACCTGTATAAACAGCTTGGTGTAAAAATGTCTTAGAGCTTCTCTTTTGCTGAAGCTATCAGCAAGAGCCCCTGTGCTTCTGCGCAGAAATAAAGTGTTTGAATTCCATTTTCCTCGACTCTGTGTGATTCATTGTCCCATCGCACCTGGTGAACGAACCCAGTGTTGGCACTGAACCAATACTTTAGATATGTCTTCTTCTGTTCTAGGTTTTAATCCTTAAATGGTTTAATCAAAACACTCAGGTTAAAAGAAGGTAAACATAATTATATTTTTTCATGTTTTATTTTATACAACTCAAATAATATACATAATTCTCTCCCTACTGTTTTCTTCACAATAGTCTTATGAGGTGGATTGGAGTGAAAGAGAATGACTGGTTCAAAATTCACTATTTTCCTTCCATTATAATCTTCCTTTAGATTAGAATTCGGGCTTCCACTTTCTAATCCAGAACCTTAACCATTGTATTAAACTGGCTCTCACCTTGTTAATGACCAAAAGACTCCAATGTTATTCAGATGCTGTTTGAAGCCATCCCAAAACCCACACATGCTGTGCATTAAAAGCCATCTGGAAGCTGTCTGAATCCCAGCCTCTCTTGTTGCAGTTTCCTTCTCGGTTTTCATGTGGCTATTTTCCTAGAGCGAAAAGGTTCTGGATCAGCCATTTCTTCAAGTAGGGCCTGGCTCTGACAGGGATTGACAAAGATAAATACCTCAAATGAGAGGGCTGGGGGTTGAGCCTGGCCTCTAATCCCCAGTGTCAACACTGATAACAGAAGGATGAAAGGCAAGAGTAAAATCACACTGTATGGTTATTCCTTTTTTGCTGCCACTGCAATAGCAATTTCCTTGAGACATGTAGGGTCTGGGCAGCAGGAGCCAGAGGGGTAGCCAGGGTGGCCAGTGACACCTCTAAAAATGTTCTTGCCACCCCTGTTGCCACCCCTCTAAAGACGGCAACAGGGAAACGTTTTTATTTTGAGAATCTGTAAGCCACTTTGTGCAGAAGAAAGATTATTAATAACATAACTGTGGACCCCCTCAATAAATCCTTGCCACCCTCTGGCGACCCCCAGTTTAAAAATCTAGCTCCGCCACTGCTACTAGCCCTGCAGTTTTATAACGACTTATTTAAGAACAAGCCTCAGGGACTTTTCTTAGGTGGGGAGGACAGAGATTTAAAGGAGGCATTGCCTTAAAACCTACCAGTGGTAGTAGCAAGTGCGTGCTCATTACTGGCCACAAGTTAATTAATTGGTTTTGTTTTATTTTTTTGACTAGTCGTTAGGATAGGAAGGCTCCAGAAGGGGAGCGCGTGGGTGTTGAGAAAACCCCACGCGAGATACGGAAAAACGAGGCAACGCGGCGCGCAACAGGCGCGCCTGGCCACTTCATCCCCGCCATTCAGGGGACCCGAGGACGTCGCAGTGCCCAGGGGCTGGCATCCCCCCCCCTCCACGTGCCGATTCCCTCCCGCGCCCCGCCATCCACCAATGACTCACGCGAGAAAGCAGCCAATGAGACAGCGGCGGCCGTCAGCGGTGAACACCGTTCCTCCCGCCCCCACCTCGCACACTAGAGACGCACGCGCCGGCCTTCCGCTGGCTCTGGGGGCGCCGCTCCCGAACTCCCAACAAGCCGCTGTACAAATGCAAAAGAAAAAGAAAGAACAAAAGAAAAAAAAAAGAAAAAATAAAACAACCGGCGGGGTGGGCGGTGGGGAGAGCATCTCGCAACGTGGCGCGCTTTTTTTTTTTTTAAAAAAACCCCTTTCCACTACTACCCTCCCTCCCCGGACACTCATTTCTGGGTGTTTCATCTGAGCTCGAGGCTCCTTTGCGAAGAGGAGTTTGGTTTTTTTTTTTTTTTGGGGGGGGGGGGGGCAATAGGATCTCTCTCTCTCTCTCTCTCTCTTGGAAGTTTTAACCGGCCGCGCGGTTGAGTAAAGTTTCTCTTATTCTTCCCCCTCCCCCCGCCCCGTTGTAACTTTGCTGCGTGAAGAAAGACGGGGGGAGGAAAGAAAGTATATAACTTTTGAGAGGGATGGTTCTCCTCTTACCAAGAAAAAATAAAAAAATAAATTAAGAGTTGCTCAAGACGGGACCTTCGCCTTGGAGCCGGGCCGGGGAGAGAATAAACAATATAGAAAGGAAGCAGGAGCGGCAACTTGTTAAGAGTCGAGCGAAGGAGTTCTGGCCAGGGAGAGAAGGAAAAAAGGAAAGGAAAAGAAAGGAGAAAGGAAAGAAAAGTGGAAAGGAAAGGAAAGGAAAGGTGGGTACCATCATTTCCCTTAACCCCCCGCCCCCCCGCTAGTTTCTCTCTCTCCTCCCCAACCCTCTTTCTTTTGGCGGCGACGAAAACCGGGAAGGGGAAAACGCGCTTTTCTTTAAGGGAGCAACCACCGCGGGGGGGGGGGGGGTAAGGTTGGCGACCGAAACAGAAAAAGCCGCTGAGCGAAGCGGCGCCTCGTCTAGAAACCGAGAGCGCCTGGTTTCGGTGCCCGGCAAGCGATTCTCCCCAAGTCCAGTTTGCCCTTCGCGTCCCGGGACCTGGGCGTAGAGGGCGCCCGCGCGCGTGTTTTGGGTTTCGAGGGGGGGAAAAAAAACCCACGCGAAGTTTTCCTCAGAGGGGCGGCTCTGTTTGGGAGGGACGGGGCGGGGGGGGGGTGTTGTCTCGGACTGGAAGGGCGCTCGGGTTGCCGCCCCGGTGCCTTTTTTTTTTTTCCTTCTTCTTCTTCTTTCCCTCAGTGGACCGGGGCTATCGCCTCGGAGTAAGTAAGTGAAGGCCTCCCTCTTCGGAACGAAACGCCGCATTTGAGAAAAGTTCGCTTCGGCTCTTTTGGCCAGAATTCCCAATTCGGCCGTCCTAAATTCTCCCGCCGTCTCCGGTTTCTTCGCCTCCTCCCGTCGCTTAGGGTCGCTAGAATAACAAAACGTGACATAACCGGTAAGAGAAATCAGACGGCCGCTTTTGACGCCCCGGGTTGGGTTCCTCCTCGCTTTTCGGGCTTCTGTTTCCAAAGGTCGCTTGTTTTCCCTAGCGTTGTGTTTTCTTCACTGGCTCGACCGGACTTGCTTCAAACCGGGACGGAGTTGGCGTTTCGGCAAGGGAGTTGTTGGTGTCGCTGGGGTGGGGTGAAGTGGGGGACAGGGGAAAAAATTGTGAAAAATCTCCCAAACTCTGGCGGGGGGTGGGGTGGGTGGGTGGGTTATGGTGTTGTTGTTTTTTAAATTACTTGTATTTTCAATTGGAGAAACACTGTGCCAGCCTTTTTGGGAAACACTCGCGGTTTTTTTTCTCTCTCTTTTTCCCCTCTTAACTTGGATTATAAATATTGAAGCTAAACCGTGCGTTACTTTGTTGCATTGAAAACCTGGAACTTTCCGGTCTGCCTTCATGTTTATCTTGAAGAAGTAAGTTTGGCATGCAGGACTTAATGAGGAAGTTTGTTTTTAGAATTCGACTAACATAGGACATTTTTTTAAAAGGGGGGGGGCGTGTTTGTAAGCTGCTCCACCTGCATTGTTTGTGTATACATTTAAAAAAAAAAACCACCGAAACGTTTATGAGCGGATTTAAGCTCACACCTACTTAGTGAACTTCTTACAATTATTCTGAGCAAAGGAGGAATGAATTGACTTTGTAGATTAGGTGAGTGAGGTGCAATGAACATTATACAATCAGTGACTTGTGTTTTGATCTTAAAATACAACCACGTGGAAGACTTTTTTTTGTGTGTGTGGCTGGTCCTCCTTGAAGTAATAGTTATTTTATATTCAGCCCATGGGCTTTAGCCATTAATCTATGTTGCCTTCTCATTTAGACGCTTTGGTACAAGAGAAAAGGAAGAAAGCAAGCTGGGGTTTATGACCAAATAGTATGTTGTGGACCATCTCAAATTTAGCATTCTGTAAGCTAAATAGTGACGAATTTAATACATCCAAGCTACTTTGTCTGGTATTAGGGCTATTGTTTGTTACTCTTCTCCTTGCAACTATTTCATTATGCAGTGACATTGACATACAAAGTTTTTACTTTCCAAAGATAATTATTGACTGGGGATTTTATCCACCTGACAGAAAATTATAGTTGGTAAAGCCTGACATAAAACTGATCTATTTATGTTTTTATATTTGCATGGTTAGAATGAGTTAGGGTTGACAAATGGACAGCAGGCAATGTAATTAGTTTTGAAATATAAAATTAACTTTACATTAGACTGTACAGAGAAAGATTAATTAATCGATTAATTTTCATAAATGAATGCATTAGGTTGGTTTAAGCCCAGTTCCAGCATCGATAGGTTTCTCTGCATTTGAGACTTTGGTATATCCTTTATTTTCTGGCCAGGCATTTGTGATTATGGAAATAGAGATCCAAACACTGATTTTTCTTTAATCTATCAGCATTATGTTCATAGTCATGATACAAATATGTGAATGTATCATATTTCATTCCAGAAGTTTCATTAAGAATGCAGATATATTTCTTAATTTCACCCAGTCTGTGTTTTTAAAATGCTTGGCCCTTTTGTTTAAGATTTTTTTATTAAGCAGTATCCCATCAATTACCAATATTCTGTTTTGATTGTGGCAGTGTTATTAAGGTATCCTTATTGTAAAATAAAAACAATGTGCTTATACTTTTGTTATAAACATTATGTTTATAGTGAGGTATGCTATAGAAATTAAATGTATGAATAATAAATAAAATACTAGCACTAAATACAGCAATACTTTTTTTCTAATGAGGCATAATAATTTTGAATCTTTGTGTAGTAGGAACCTGTTTGATGGTAAGAAACGATTGATAAATTCTAACTCATCATCATTTTTACTCCTTATTTGTATAATCTTTATAATTATATGTTATTGATAGAATAATAGACTTTTACACTATTTTTAAAGACAGAAATATGAGAGTCGTGATATCAAAGGAATTTTTAAAAGTGAATATTAAAGATCACAGTATTATTAATACTACCGATGGAAATGAGAGATGTGCAGAAGCTTAACTATAACAAATAACTTCCCTGCCCCACCCCCCAAAATAGGTAATTTATTACATACAATATTTCATTTTGAAATGGCAGAACCAAATTATTTTGCAAGTTATCATGGACAAAATCTACTGATCTGCTTATTTTACAGAAGAGGGAAAACCTACATATGAAAGTGAAGGTTTATTAGATATTTACCTTCTGATTTTCAGGTAATATCACCTGGAACATAATTCTATTTATTGGAGTGACTTTTGATAAAGTTGTTGGTGTAACCTTTAAAAATGATGATGTCCAAACTGCTTGGAGGGCTTTTATTTTTATTTTTTACAAGAGGAGTTTATTCGGCATACTTTTATATAGCAGCTGCTGATCATATTTCATAGAGCTGTTAAAGCACTTAAAACCTAAAATTAGGTATTGCCTAGTAGTAAATATTTTCAATTGCTGCTTAAAGAAATAAATGGAAGAGCAATTACTTAAAATCCATTGCTAAACAAAGGCAGGTACAGTTTTAAAATTAAACAGAATAGCTGAAATAATGTATTTTCTAGATGTACTATTGTATGCTTTTAGTCTCCTTTGAAAAGTGACTCCACTACAAAGAAACTGTTAAAACGTATCTTCACTTTTGTAATGCAATTGTTTTATAATCAATTTTACCTCCACTTGAGATTTGTTTAAAATAAATAATCTACAATGTGGAACATATTCATCTTTATGCAATGAAATAAAAACTGATTTCCCAAACACACATTGCAAACCTGTGACATATTGAAAATTTTATGTAATAACATCTGAAATCTACTTATTTTCATACTGTATATTTACATTTTCATTAATTATTTTATTATGAATTAATACAAATATAATTGTATAAACATGTTTATAAGGCCAAGGATACATAGGTATGATTTGAAATTTGATGTCAAACATAATAAAATATTGATTGGCACACTGGGATTATTAGTAATAATGAGCACTGCATAATGTTTATATTATATATAATTTACATTGTACACTAAAGTCATGAACATTTGCATGGCTTCAGGTTATATCTTGGGAATAATACATAAAGGTATTGATTATAAATATAAGTATTTGTTGCTATGGATAGCAGATAGTTATCAACAGTACTATATTGTTCAGCAGCAAAAGTTACTTTATGAATATTTGATCACTGATTTAACTGTAAATGGAACAATTTTTACCAGGAATACTTTTCAAAAACTGGATATTTAGCTGAATGAAACTTTTGCATATTATTAAAATACTATTAAGCTTAAAGTATATTCATAATAGCTTATTTGATGCTTCGAACTTTCTTATGACATGTTATTTTAAAGTATTGTTTAATCTCATTGTTTGTATGAAATTATGATTTAATGATAAATCTGGATATTAACCATATATTTGTATTTATTTTTCTTAAAAACTGGATATAACCTTTTTTTAATTCTGAGCTTCAGGACATCAGTGACAAGATTAGATATTTCTGCATGCTTTTTAAATTATGCAAGTTTATACTTGAATCCTAGACCTTTATGGCCTATTAAACCAATCAAGCTGTATTAATTGGGGCTTGATATTTCTGTACTTCAAAAATATGACAGTAAAAAAAATCATATTTCATAATTTTTGATGGAATAATAAGCTATGGCAATTCTCTCTTCCTTCCCCTACCCAGCTCCCCATATCAAAACACAAGATGGACAAAAGAAGTCCTCAAGAAAAGACCATGAGTAATCATGGGGCCAAATGTAGCAATAGCACTTAGACTTATATAACGCTTCACAGTGCTTTTACAGCCCTCTCTAAGTGATTTTACAATGTCACATTTCCCCCAACAACGTGGGTCCTCATTTTACCGACCTTGGAAGAATGGAAGGCTGAATCAACCTTTGTAACAAATGTAGCAATCCTTTTCTATTTAACTTCAGTCTAACACCTTTTGAATTATTTGACTACATGCTAGTTTTGACATTTTATTCAAGTAGAGTCAACCCTTGATACTTATATAATGTTTACCTCTTTGTTTTCCAGTAGAACATTAGTTTCAACTTATTCTGAAAACTTATTTATTCTTAGCACTTTACCAAGTTACTTAAGACAAATTCCTTTCATTTTTGATAAGCCTTCATAAACAAAAGGAACATTAATTAGTTTTTATGTCAGTTAACAGTATATAAAACTAACATGTATAATAGAGGTTTTTGACTTATACCTTTTGAAGTGACAGTAATTGCATATTATATTGTTAGACAATATTTCAATGCAATAGAGGATAGTTTAAAGAGATTGATAGTTTGTGGAAGTTTGGAATAGTGGTATATTTTATATCTATAAAAATAATTAATAATATACACAAAAGAGCCAAAATAGGATCTATTACATTATTTTTGCTATCTGTGTAAACTATTTATATAGTTTCACTTCAACTGAAAATAAACTGAAGTCAAATATAATGGTTCTGGAAATCAAGATTGTATTTTTTTAATTAAATAGTTTGCATGGCCATCTATCTCAGAACAATGATTCTGGTGGTGTTCAGTAAATAGGACAACTATTGTCTCTATAATAAATAGACACCTATGATGTCCAAGGTTCAAACACAAAAATCCAATTTGAAAAACCAGCGCAGTAGCAGAACTCACTCATCTGACCCAAACATCTGGTCTTCAAAGCTTTGTGAAACATGGTTGAAACATGGCTAACATGATTGGGTTTGTCTGGATTTCTGAAGAGATACTGTTACACAAACCATGAGGTGCCACAATTAAAATACAATTTCTGGATCCAACAAGATGACCCTGTTGAACCAAGCAGAAGCTAGGGGAAAATATTTTGAGGGAAAAAAGGTAATAAGCAGGTAATTATATCAAAAACTTTGGGAACTGAGAGACCTTTAAAGCAATTTCTGATAATCAGGAAGTTTTAAAATTGTTAGATAAAACACTCCTTGAATGCTGAATACACAAATGAAACTATTGTATTTTGTTTAAATAATTTTGTTGAACTCTAGCTATAAGTTATACCAATTCCATTTACTCTTAGAGACTGATCCATCTGGGAATTCAACCCAGCAAGTTGCTTGTGTATATACAATCAAATATATCTTGAATTTGATAGTTTAAAGCTTTTAGGAAACAAGAAACATCTTTTGTTGTCAAGAAAGCTGTATGAACATGTCCATAAAGTCATCAGAAATCAAGCCCATTTTTTTTGTTACTTTTACTTGAGACATAAGTTTTAAATGTTTTGCATAGGATAAAGGTCAATAAAATAAAATAAAGCAATAAACAATGCCAGTGCACCACAAATTGTATTTTAATGGCAGTCATCTCTTTAGGTAAGCTAAATGTTTTTCTTTCTTACCACTTAAGTGGAATTTCACATAGTTGTGTGCATTTGTATAAATATAAACTTATATAAATAAAACCACAGCAGAATGCTTAAAGTCTTTTCATAATTTTGAGTACTTTAGATAATGCAGTTTCTAAAACAGATTTGTAAACCAGCATGAGTGGATATAAACTCAAGGTTTTCAGAGACTTGTAAAATTTGATAAATATATCATGAGGACAGGCACAGATGTTTCATTGGTTGTATGCCCATGCCAGCTGCCTTAATTTATTTTCTTTCTACTTTAGTGTTCTATATTAGAGGTTTTCGATAAGAACCTCACCTGTTTGGATAGATAAGGTTTTTTTTAAGTATTGTTTATGTGGCTCTGAACAAGTCTGCTTTGAAATGTACCCTTTGTCAGTAGCTTTGAAACATAAATAAAATTCACCTGAGAGTAAATTCTATTTCGCTTAATGTGACTTCCTTCTGAGTAGAAATGTATACAATTAATGACCTATTAGAATGAGAAGAAATGGAAAAGTAGTGTTGATGAAACATTGTATACTATTATTATATGTAGTTAAGAAACATTTTTGTTATTCCTTAGCCAAAATGGAAAAACAAAAATTTTTAATTACCTTCAAGAAAAAATAATTCAAGTAAAATAAAATGCTTAAGTCAGTTCAAATATTGTAAATTCTGCAAAATACATTTTCAGTTTGTAAATGCTTACTTACATCTATATTTCTTCATACCTAGCCAAACATGTATGGATACAATTGGATACAATTAACTTCATGTTCTATATGTGGCAATGCTTGAATTGAGTTCCATATGAGGATAGTTTTCTGTACATGGAACAAGTCTGATATGGAAGAAGAAATGAATGAGAAAGCTATATGTAAATAGAAAAAATAACATATTGATTTGTTCTCATTTTGGCTAGAGATATTTAGTGATCAGTTTAGATTTTCAGACTATCTTATAAATTATAAAACTGTTGGAGGTGATTTTAAAATGTTGAATATTTAGAAGTTCAATATAGTAAAATGATAAAAAAAAATGCATTTTTTCCACATACAGTATTTTAAAAACATATGAATATACATACAAACAATATTCCATTCAGTAGGTACAAATGTACTAATTTGAAAGACTATATGCTCCTATGACTTCAGGATCAGATATCAACTTTTATGTCAGTTGCAAAGATAGAATTTCATTACTCTCATACTAAAGCGTAGTTGTTTTGAATTTACAATATAGTGATGTGAACATCTGATGAAGTTTGTGAACATTTGAGGAAGTAGCTCTTACAAGTGCTTTGTGTGTGTGTACAGTAAATTGTGAATGTATGTGTGTCTACACACACTACTGTACTGTCTATGAGTTAGGGAATGTAAAAATAAGATTATGATATTTCCTACATTAGGGAAATAGCAACCATATATTTATAGAAGGTACATATGGTATGATTATTATACATTTATAACTTTAATTTATCAAGCAAGTAACAACATCAGAAAATTCTGTACTACACATGCTTATTAATTTAATGAATAAATAATACTACTAACAATATATAAATTGCCTGTAGATCTATATCTGCTCATGATTTATTTGGGTATATTGAATCATTTTATGTGAATATACGTAAATTGAAATGACAGTGCATCGTTAAATTTCAAATTTTGTTCATTTGACTTGTTCTTTCTTAACTAGGTTTTAATAGGACAATTAAACATGTTCTTATAAATGTTGCTTGTAAGGAAAGTGGCAAGGTTCCAGTGGAAATATTTTGTGCTGGGTTGGTTTAGAATAGTTCACAGTTAATTTTAAAAGGAGAACCCTTTAACTAATTAAAACGTATTATTTTTATCATTAGTGTTGGATGATTTTCACATGTGTTATGCAAACTGTAGGACACTAATAGTCATTTGGAACAGTACTCTTTTTATATCCAGTGTTTACTCACTAAAGCACTGCATCATCTCAGGTGTTTGGACTGGCTTCAGTGAAGACCTCCTAAATTAATTGAGTGGATATATTATACGGAAGGTTATTTTAATTTTATTATGACTATTGCTTAGTTTCTAAATTCTTATGGCAAAATTTGCCCTCAGAATAAACTAAAAGATGAATTGTTGTCTATCCCATATGTATCAGTTACATATGCAGTTATGTAAATTAATCTTAGCATTCTGATAGTATTTTTCTGTTGATCTGGAGTAAAATAAATTACTTAGTGTAGGGATGCACAACCCCAGGCCATAGACTGGTCCTGCTCCACGACCTGTTAGGAACCGAGCTGCGCAAGTGAGTGAAGCTTCATCTGTGCATGTATGGGATCTAGGTAGCACATGAAATCATTATTCCCCTCCTTCCATCCTTTTATCTTTCCATGGAAAAATGGTCTTGCACGAAACCATTCTGTGTTGCCAAAAAGATTGGGGACCGCTGACCGCTGATGTTGAAACAATGTTGCATATGTGTATTAGGCAAGAAAATAACATCCAGTTGAAGTCTCCTCTTAGCTTCAAAGATTTTTTTTTTTTAGAAAATTCACCTGAAAAGTTAAGATAAAACTGTCAAATGTGGCTGTATTGGAACTTTTTCTGGCCTATATCTCTGAACTTTCAAATTGTAATTGTTATTTTAGAGCTCTAAAAAAAATCAGAAAATCATATTTGTTACTTTCCTTATCTTTGATGCTTGGCAATTTTAGTTGCCATGTTGTTTATACACTATAAATATTTTACATCTTAGAATCTTTAATTAGATTACATTACTATCTGACAGCAAAAGTTAATGGCTTCGTGGTGTTTCCTTCACCTGATTGCTGTCTCTATTCCTGCTGATATTTTTGCTTGCTGTGTAATGTTAACAGTCAAGTCTTATAATGACTGTACCACTGTTACTTGGAGTAGTTGTGCCCATATTGATTAAGGGTAAGGTATAAAAGTATAAATCAAGAGTAGCCTCACTATTGTCTCTTGGATAGTGAAGTCAGAAGAAAGATAGTGAAATATGGAGAATCAGAAAATGAAAATACTGTCAATATAACAGGAGCAATTGTTAAACTCATTAACTATAGGATATCCTTTAAAAACGGGAATATATTCACAGTTCAGATACACACACACACACACACAAAATAAAAGGTTTGTTGGAAACTAGAGAAAAAGAGAGTAAGCAAAGAAATCCTGTAAACTTATTTGAGTCGTATACTTTAGCTTAGGTACAATAGTATAAGTTTCAAAGACATTTTTATACCAGATGTCAACTGACAATATACATTGTTATTTATGAACATATTAGTTAACATCTGGTATAAAAATTAGGATGCTGTAAAAGAATTTTGTAAAAGTATATTAAATGTGTTAATATAGAAAATTAACTTCAATAACAAAAAACAGCTTTTTTGAAAAAATACTCTAAACATAAAATACTTCAATAATTTACATCTACAGATGGCAAATGTCTATCTTCACACTAAGTACTCTATAAACTGTTGGAAATATTTTTAAAAAATAAAAAAAAGATAACTGGGATACAAAATTAGCAATTTTATGTTTTAGTATTTTTAACATGAAAGGTACCTTGTAACTTGCTTTGGGAACCAGTTTATTGTATTAGTAGTAAACGAATATTACTATCTTTCTTAGAACTTTTGAGTTCCTAGATGTTTTTGCTCATAAAATCCAGGATAATCATATCCTAAAAGGAGTTTGTTTCCCATCTGTCATCTAAATATTCCCATCTAAATATTGCTCTATATTGTAAGGCATATATCAGGCAGTCAACAAATCACAGTAGCCATGAATACATAGTCAAAGCCCTGACTTTTTTTTTTAAACATGTGTTAAATGTGTGGTGCACATAAAAAGGAGCAAGACTTCAGTTAAAGCTGCTATCTTGACTCTTTTTGACTGCTTCCTGCAGGTGTCCCTGCATTAGTGATCATTTTTGTAGTGGTTTCAAACTTTTTCTTTAAATTTTTATTTGTCTTGATACCATGGGGAACCATGATTGCTTTCAATCTGGCCCTGGCATCATTATTTTTGGCCTTGAGCTTATCAGCTTTTATCATAAAAATGAAGGGAAAGCACCTACCATTAATTGTTCCAGAGAAACGTTTGGGAAATACATGGCACTTGGTGCCATACCAAAACATCTTGGATGATACGTAGAAATTCTGCACATCAATAAAATTCCATCTGTCAATTGCAAAAGGCCACAGCTTATATCCAAACATATACTATACCAATTCATTATAACATGCTAGGTTCTTGGGAACAATTTGATGTGTATGAAGGTCAACACTGACTAAAGAACTTGCAGCTGTAACTTCATATTGTTGTGAACAGATTCTGGGTAACAATGTGACCATAATAAAGAAAGTACTGTTGATGTACTTCTTGACAGAGGAATGTATGTATGTATGTACAAAATGCTAATCATTAAGTGAAGTTTTTTTAATGGAAAAAATAAGTACAATTTTTTTACATTTATATTGAAGCTACGGTTGATGGAGCAGTAATATAACTAATGTGATGGCTAGAACAAATTCAGAAGAAACTGACACATGACTTCTAAAGGACAGCTGCTTGATGGTGGTTGTGCTGGAGAAATAACTCATTTCTGTGTTTGTTCAAATGATCTAACTGCTTTGTTGCTGCTTTCTAAGAGCAAAAAATCTATGTTTGGTGAAATTTCAGCTCTTGATGCTTGGTAGCTAAAACATATCTTCTGGATCCATCTTAATTTCATTTTGTGGATAATTATTAAAAAGAAGCTATTTTATTCACTTTGTGATACATTGATTATAAAGATGTAAATTGTAGTGGGTCAGTTTTATAATTATTTACTTGGTTAAGTAAGTAAGTTGGACTTATTAGCTTATAGCTGCTCAAGTGATATTCAAAGAATAGGACTGACCTTGTTTTTGATGCTAAGGCTGCTCACCTGAATGACTTCACTGGAAGACTTTTTAAGTTTCAGAGTTCAATGCCATTAGTGTGCCCATAAGAATAAACTTTATTTAAATATACAAGAACTTTTAATTTCCAGTTTTAAAAATATGATTGCATTTGCACAGCTATACCCTTTGTATCAATTGTGCATAATTCTGAACTTCTCAAATCTGACTATCATTTAGCCTATTTTAATGTTTTCTACACAGCATTGAAATTTCAGCCAATTTAGAATGCTAGATTGAATGTTTTGTTGACTAAGGCCTACTATGGGGAGCAACTTTATTGTCTAATAAGTATACTTTTAGGCATGTTTCATGAAAACAGATGGAACTTGTAACCATATTATCATGACTTCCCCTAGGTTTTAAAATCCTTTGGAATAACCTATCCTTCGAAAAGGCAATAAAAACTAGTTTTTCAGAGGTCCTATGGACAGGTTTAATTATGCCTCATGCTATCAAGAAGATATCAGTTATTTCTATTTTGATAGGTTTGTGTAATTGTTAGTGAATATGCTTATTTTATTATAAACTGTGTGGAATAATTTTGAAATAAAGCAGTATGTAAATATATCAACAATAACCCCCTCGCTAAGAGAGTAAAATTTCATCTATGAACTTAAAAATGATTTCATGAGGAATTATTATTCCATGTTGTAATAAAAGGTACTACTTAGCAAGTTATCAAAGAAAAGGGGAAGTTTGTTACTTGCCATGTAGCATGAAGTTATATTCTAATTAACTGAAGTGTCATTCTTACCTTGCTTTCTATTAAAGTGGACTATCTTCCTTTTTAGATACAAACATTAGCAATCCAAGTATTCTTTTAAATGGAACTGTTAAGTTATATTTCTAAGATCTAGATCACAAATGTAAAATGTTACATTGGGTATTTCTATAACCTTTTCTAATAGGGATTCATCAAATCTTAAGCTTATTTAGTTCTGATTCTTATCTAATGCATTTGCTGATTAACTATAGAATGATTTCTATCAAAGACACTCATTTGTAAAGGAAAACTGGAATTTGATTACAGGAGTTTCATGTCGATTTGCCACCAGAAATTGTAAACGCAGATAAATTCTGAAAGTTTTGATACATTTCTGTTTCCATCAACAAACAATGATTTGAAGGAAGAAATGGCTGAAAAAAATAGTAGTAGTAAAATGTGAACCTTCTACTATTGATGTCAGTTCCATTTTCAATATATTATATACATTTGTTTTGAACATTCAGTGCCATTTAGTTGCTGTGCTTAAAATGATGCTTTTCTTTCAGCCATGAACAAATGAATGTACTATATAGGAATAGAACCTAGTTTCTAGTATGTAGTTGTGTTTGTTTGTGTGTATGTATGTATGTATGTATGTA
>JAEANM010000849.1:20688-31563 GCA_017656035.1 Myanophis thanlyinensis
CACACACACACACACATGTACAACTGTAGAAACAAAGTAATACTTGTGTCTTGTTGTTTTTAAAATTAGGACATCCAGTTACTTCTCAGTTGCTTCTCTTTGTGGAAGAAAAGTGAGTAACCTCCATGGAAGATACTCAGGATTTAAATGAACAGTCAGTAAGTAAATATTTGGCTAAATTGTCACACATTTATTTTTAATGGGATAGGTCCAACATTATGTGAGAAAATTGCTCAAACAGCTGGACTTTTCATTTGCTTTTCACTCCTCTGTGTCTCCCCATGGAAGGTTCCATAGCCTTGCAGAATAGATGGGGAGAGTTACAGAACTATACCATTGACAGATGCAATTTTCATAGCAGAGTAAAAAGCCATATGCTCAATGATATTTTTCAGCTGTATATAAGAATGTGTACTTTTGTGGGCATTTGTGTTTTTATAATGTACATAGATTATATCCCATACTATAGTTAGTCCTTGATTTAGAACCATTTGTTTAGTAACTATTTGAAATTACAATGGCATTGAAAAACATGACATATGATCATATTTTTACACATATGACCATTGGACCATGTCATCATGTGATTAAAATTTGTACAATTGGCAACTGGCATTTTTTCTGACAGTTGCGGTATCCCAGAGTCATGTGATCACTATTTGTAACCTTCCCAGCCGGCTTCTGACAATCAAAGTCAATGGAGAAAACCAGATTCAGTTAAAGATCACATGATTCATTTAATAACAGCAATGATTTGCTTAACAACTTGGCAAAAAAAAAATAAACTAGATCACAACTCATTTAATAACTGTCCTGCTTATCAATGGAAATGTTGGGTTCAATGATGGTCATAAGTTGAGAACTACCGGCACATTATAACAAAATGCACAAAAATTTTATATTATTGCTGTATTTTCTGACTGTATTCCTGTCCAAATACTTTTCTTCTTTCTCCTCCTCCTATTACTACTACTACTGCTGCTACTACTAATATGCTACAATAATATATTTAACCAGACATTGGACTGCTTGAATGTAGTATAGGCTATCCTCATACGCATGTCTTTATTTTGGAGATGCGTTTGGTATTGAATTAAATATTATTTAGTTCTGTTGTGGAAATAATTATTCAGCTAAATATTTCTCAGAATTAATAATATTCATTATCAAGCTCTAAAAAACTACACAGTTTAATAACAGTCAGTAAGATAATTATAATAACCAATAGTTTTTGGTGTAATGGATTTAATGGATTGGTTTAGGGAGTACACATGATGTGCAATATCTAAATACAAATTTTGGGCACATTTCAAGTGCAGTTCAGAACTGTAGTCTGGCAAAATGGCCAGCTCATAGGCTCCACAAAAGCTCTTTCCTTCTTTTATGCAATGCTTAGAACTCTCCCAGAAAATAATGTTGTGGTAAAATATAGTTTTTGTAGTTTTTGTTTTTTCTTTTATAAAATAAAAAAAACAAACACCTGAATAAGAACACTTAGAGTCTAGGATTGATATACTTTTAATAAATGCTCAGACCCTCCCCCCACCCCCATCAAAAGCTGATTTAGGCTATGTAATCCCAAACCCTTACAAAAACTCAACCACACTTTTTCTTTAAAAAATGGTGGGACGGTAGGAGAAAAGCAGCCCGTCTCTTAAGATGTGTATAAGTTTATTGAAGGCAAAATTATTTTTCAAGGTTCAACAATCATTAGAAATTTAAAAGTGGCAGTTTTAACTTTCAATTTCTTTAATATATTTACTAACATATTAAATTAATCCATGTTATGAATAATCTCATTTAATGCAAATTTGGAGACACTGCAGAAAATGTATCTGAAGTAGCCAAATTTAAAATATAGGTACAGTACTTCATGGTAGTCCTTCAGGTTCTCAGGCCTCCGACCAGTGAAACTGAGGCCAGGGCTGAGCCATATGAACCATAGCAGCAAGCAGACGCAGAAGAAGTGGGCTTGGCAAGGCAGGTGTTGGGGTGTGCAAGGCCTGGTAGGTAGGGCAACTCCAACCCCATCCTAATTTAATTTTTACCTGTGCGCCTCGCTCCATCCCCTTAACCCCAGAGTGGTCAGGGTCTTCATTAGGGATTATTGCATGATAGGGTTTATATTGGGCACATGTAAAAATCAAGCTAGGACTTTCTTTCGGGGTAGGTCGTATTTTCAGGTGAACATGGTAGAACAAATTTCATAATATTGTTATTAAAAGTCTGATTTGATATATTAGGAATCTAGCACAGTAAATTATAGTTTTCCAATTTTTACTTAACAAGCTAATTATCAAATGTATGCCAACTTTACACCTTCTGGTTCAAGTATAAATGTTGATACTGAGCTGCAACTAATATACCAATAATATAACTCTAGGTATTCTATGACACAGCTTTCTCTTCATGTAGCATTACAAAAGGAAAGCTAGTGAGAAAGTATAGTATTTCTGGAATTTCATTTTCTAATTTATATAAAGTAATTACAAAAAAAAAAAATATCCCAGATAACTTCAACTGTAAATATCCTAGCCTTGCCTTAAACTGAATTTTGGTTCACATTAAATATAACTTGGCATCATTGTACAAATTACACTAAGTAGAATACTTCATTATTCACTATTTACTTGCATTAATTGTGATCTATCTGTACTACAAATAACTTATCTTTTCTATGTTATTTTGTCATTCTTAATTTGCTTTCCCAATTCCACATTTCCATAATTTCAGGACAACGGGATCTATTGTAAGATTCCCATATGTCCTTATAATAATAAAAAAAAAACTAATGCAAAGCTTCCAGGTTTGTGTCTGTATAGTATAATGCTTTGCATGGAAGGATTACCTCTTTGGGAAAAGGTTTGCAAATCCTAAAATTGTTTTTCTTTCAAGTTTCAGAAGCACACATCATTGTAACACATGTTTTCAGTCTGAAATGGCAAACTGAATGATTAAAGATTACCAGGAAATAGATTCATGAATAGAAGCAGGAAGACAAAAGTTTTCCCCAGTGAAAATTTTTAAATAATGGAATGAAAATCTCTCATTATATTCTTTCCAATTCCTTGGTTTTCAGAATTAACTAACAAAGCAAAACACAAGGTGGGGTGAGACTTTTCATCTCATTCAGTCTTCTACAGAAGTACAAAACATTAATTTCATGGTTGTACAGTTCTCTGGAAATATGTCCTGGAATTATGCCCTTAAACATTAATGCCATTTTAAACTCTTTAGCTACGTCACGAAGAGATAGTATTCCTGTTTTCAGGGAAATCCAGAAAAAAATTAAATAGATCTCCACCTCACTCTGAAATGTATGTATATGTGCATGTGCATTGCAGTATGTAATTAATACATGATCGTGAATGTTTCTTCTTTTGTAAGCTTTTCATGCATTGTTTTGAAGAAATAAGCACTGCATTGCTATAAAAATGCTTTGAATTAAAATCACAAGAATTTGCAGCCTATTCAGAACTGGGCCATGGGAGTAATGGGTGAGTGAGTGAGTGTGCATGCAGCTGCATTTGTGAAAACGGCGCGTGTACATGAAACCATCCCCACCACCACCAGCCTCCGCCTGTCTGCCAAGCCAGAAAGGTTGGAGTCCATATTGGTCAATGTGATACTTTTTATCTTAGGAACCTAACTGGGATGCACTTTATTTTTCAGCCAAATGTAGATCTGGCTGCCTTAGTTACCATGGCAATTTAATGGACGATGTTGGTGGACATAGCATATCATTTGATAAGGGTCATTCCTTTCTGGCCCAAGAATGTTATGAATAATTCATATTAGATTATGAATAATGAAAGGATTTCTAATTTTAAAATATTATCTAAGTGACATCTTAAGTGATTACAATAAAACAAGCCATGAAGGTAAATATTATCAACACATCTTTAAAAAGGGCGACCAGAATGTTAATAGTAATGTGAAAATTATATTTAGAAAGATATAAGCACTGTTTTCTAAGAGTATATGGGGCTATTCTTTTCTAAGAAATTTGTGAGGATTTCAATTAAATAAAATGGGGAATAATTTTGGATTATCTACCATCCTAAAGAATCTCTAACTGTATTCTTTTAAAAACTGCTTGGTTTTCTTTACAAAGAATCTACAGCAAAGAATGTACAGTAAATTTTAGCTAAGGTACAAAAATAGGCTTGAATGTGAACATAAGTGTTTATTTTTTAAAATGCAACATTAAAGTAGTATTTCTCTTTTGTTTCTCGTAATAATATACAGTAGTTGGAGCCTACTAATAAGATCAATTATTCTGGTGAAATCATAAAAACATTTTTCATAAAAAATCATGAAAGTCATTTCTCCGTTGTTTTTGCTGCTTTTCTACAGCTTTTTCCTTTTGCTAATTTTTTTTCTTTTGGGGGTTTGCAGGAAGTCTGTGATGAAAACTGGAAATTAGTAGGCAATCAATAAGTAGGATTACTTGTTGAGTTGGAGGTTTAATTTTAGATATAAGCGTCTTGGGATTCCTAATTGGTATCTCAATGTTTGAACAGAAATTTAATTCATAGAACAATTCTCAAGACAAATTAGAGTGTCCTGTATCTTGATATAAAAATATTGATTAAGGTTGTAATCCCTTAAACACCAAATTTGTGCATGTTGTTTTTTTCACACTCTCTACAATTTAATTTTAGACAGACAAGTATAGAATTATGCTGTAAATAATGTGTTAACTATATGGCAAATTAAAAATAATTTTATACTTGCAGTATATGTTGCTAGAATACGATAGGACAAGATAGAATAGGATCATTAGTTTGGTTTTTATTTTTAAGAAATGTGCCCAGATAGTCGTTACAACAGTAGTTCTCCTTTTATCAAAAGTAGTTCATTTGAATTTCTTTTTTGTCAAATGCATTAAGATAAACAGCCTAATAATCATTTGGGTATTGAGACACTTCATAGATCTACCACAGTTACAATTGAAAGTTTGATAAATATGATATTTAACATATGAAGTTACCATGAATTGAGAATTTACTTGATTATCAGGAAGTGAATTGCTGCTCAGCTTAGAACAGCATTTTATGTCAACAAAGGATAGTAATAATGTTGATTTCTAAGATTACATACAGTTCTCTTGAAGAGTTACGTTGACAACAATAGTATAGAAAAGCTAGAATTGATCATTCTTGTAAATACAATTCTCTACATGTAAAGCTTCACATCGATGCTTACAAACCTTGCACAAAATAGTTAATTTGAAATAATTTAGGGTGTGTGTATGTAATATTGGTAAAGCTTGAAATTTTAAGAAAATTTAAAAATAATGTAATGATTGCATGCATATTTTGTTGGATGAGAATTCACAGAACTTTCTTGTGCTAAAGTCAGGCAAGGCTGAAGACTGATATTTATAGCTTCAAAGGAAGTCCTTTCATTGCTTCTTTATCTCAGAATGCCTTTATGTAACTTGAGATCTTAACACATGGCAAAGTACTATCTAATTAAGCTTGTAACCTTCCATTACCATCTTAAGCCTGAAACAATCTTCATATAAAGGCTTAACACCATGTTCACATATTAAATCTTTTGTCTTTTCTTTGGAGAGAAAGTGGTTTATAATCCAGATATTTAGAATTGAGAATCACAGAGGCTATTACTTCGCCAAGCCTCTTCAATTTGACATTTGACCTCTGTGTCTTCAATTTGATATTTAAGAAACAGTGGGACCCTTGCATATATCAATATAAAATGTTTGAGTCAATTTGGTTCTATCCTGGGATGAAACTGCAATCAAATCTGTGTTGTATCAGCTTTATTTAAAAGATGGTACAAGTGGTGGCATCTGGGAGGCAATTCACCGTTTAATTAAATTAGACTGTAATAAAATCTGCCATAATGAGATTAAAATCAATTATTAATCAGGAGCTGACATAGGCACAAAGCAGCGTAAATAATAGATGAAGGCTGTGTCTGCTGTTTCTAGCTGAGGACCTACTTCACTGCAGAAATACTTTTTAACAAACTGGCATTAGGCTTTCTGCAGTAGCATTAACTATCTTCTTTAGACTGCACTCTTTAAGAGTAAGACTTAAATCTAACTCTTCCATTGCTCATATAATGTTTTAAACTAGCAAATCTTAACAAAATGTTTTTGTTATGTTGAAAATATTATAGAACTTTAAATATTTTGAAAAAAAATAATGAAATTGTGTGAAGAAGCATATATACTGGGAGAAATCGATGCCTTCCTCTATCTCTAATGACTGCATTCTAGTTTTTCTTTATTTTTCATCATACTTTTTCTGGTGTTCGTTTGTTTTCTTCTTTGTTTTGCTCTTAGTATTTAACAGAGATTTGGGTGTGCTTCTTCAACTTCTTTGGTATGGAATAAATTAACCCATTTTCCCATGCATATTATCTGTTAGTTTTCACTACCTTTTTTCAAAAGCTACCAAAGGAGTATATGGAGTTACGCACTGAGACAGAAATGCAATGATAACATAAAAACAAACCTGAAATTCCCAAAAGATTATACTATTGCAAGTAACCCCAAATCTTTTCTCATATCTTCACAATTTTCTTGTCTTCTGATTATTCAGTCATGGAGCTGGAACAATTCCTGTGAAGGAAAATCTACTACTTCTCTGGGAATTAGTTCCAATGACAATTTTTTTTAGAATTTTAACTAGTCAGTTGGAATCTGCCTTCTATATAACATCTTTTCAGCTATTTGAAGAGTGCTGTGTAGCTCCCCTTAGTCATCTTTTCTCAAAGCTAAATGTACACAATTAAATGTAAATGTAAACCTGATGGTGGTGGTGCTTTTCTTTATGTCTGTCTATTGGTCGATGATGCAGCCATTCTGTCTGTTTCCCAAGGAGACATCTAGCAATATCCTAAAACTTTTATCCCTCTGCTGTGCTACAGAACATCTTGAAATTAACTACTCCAAAATGAAAGTCTTGATATTCTCTAGGAAATCGTTTAAGTCTCCAAGACTACACTAGATGGGTGTTCATTAAGTAGTAAACTTACTGAATAGGTTAAATATTTTTAAATGTGGGAGAGCTGGTTATAAGAGCCCCATTTAGTTGTTAAATTCACAAGTCACTTCAGAAATAACTATCCTGGTCATCATTTAATTATTTAAAGCTAAAGTTCTGGGTATGTTGCTATATGGTATTCAGTTAGGTACTGAGGACAACGCTTAAGCTTAGATGTTATCCAGTCAATTTTTTTTTACAAACTATAGAGTGTATCCATTATTCAACTTTTTTCATTATTCTAATATAAGGTTCATCTGAAATGTAAGCTCTTTTCAAGTAAAATTGTATTTCCTAGTCATGTTTTATTAGTCTCGTGCTTTAGCCTTGCTCCTTCATTTTTCCTTTCACAGATTCCTAGCAGAAAATGCAGTTTTTGTTGAAGAGGACTAAACCAAAATCAGAATTGAATAGCTCTTCTTCCTCTGTTAGCTTTTTGTTTGTTCATTGAACAGCTGATATACCAGTCCTTTTTTAAATCTTGATTATTATTTGTACAGGTACATTTTGTAGCTGTTGTTTGCAGCATCATTTGTCACATGTCTCATGAAGAATAAATAATTATCATCGCACTTGGAAGTTCTGTCATGATTGCTTCAAGCAAACATACTTAATGATCCCAGTGGGTCTGTTCACTAAAAAGCTTTATTTAAGCTTTTTGTGATGGAGAATCAACAACTTTTGTGGCTCTTCCTTTAGAGGACATTGCTGCATTCTCTTTTCAAAATCAGAACCTATTTTATCTGCAAGAGTCTAAAATATGTCTGAGGTTCAGTGGTATAGAATAACCTTAATTTGCCTTATTTTGGATCCGAAAAAGTTCCTATTTTTCTGATGGTTTTATTTCTCCCAAGTCATCTATGCATAATTTTATACTATTTTATATCTGTTACAGATAATTTGGATTATTAGTCAATATTATATATTTTTATGTGCTCTTAGCACATACAACAACCATTTAATTTCACAATTAAAATCTGGTCTGGTAAACTCTTAAAGATATACTGCACAGACTTTATAGTTACTACCAATGTGGTAAAATTTAGATCATAATTGGCCAAGATCTTTCTAGTCACACTTAAATGTGTATGTAATTAAAGATAGCAGAAATATTGCTATTTTACCCTTCAGAAGGATACTATTATTTTCCCCTATCATTTGGCTCAGACAAATGTGTTGCAAAGCTGTTTCTAAACAAAACATCCATATTTTAAAGTGTATCAAGTTTATACCTACCATCCATCATTTATACCTACCATGGATAAATTTGTTATCTTTGAACAAATTTCACAGCATTTATTATATTCTTTTTCTTTTATTTGGACTAACATTTCTTTCCATTCTGATATTTATTTCAGCTTCATCTCAAACCGTTTCACTACTTTTATTTTTAATTCATTCAACCTCATGGGAACTCCTTTCTAAACCCTCCATATCTACATCTGAAGCATTTCTTAAATGTTAATCACAATTGCTATATACTTTTTCTTCCTTTCATAATGTTGCTTACCTTAAAATCCCTTTTCATATTTCTCGTTAACATGACTACCCACATTATGTCTTTCTGTAATATAAATTCATTTATATACAACAGATATAAATACAACAGGCAGATTTAATACCTGTTTTTATTATGCCTTCTCATTCTTTTTAGAAAATCAATGTGTCCTAATACTTTTTCATTAGGACACAAAATGCTTCTTCCTGCCTTTGTTCTGTTCTACTTCTTTTCTTTTTCTTTTTCTTTTTCTTTTTATTTTTCCCGTGTCTGATTTGTCTCGCCCTCCCCAAGATCTATTTTTGGCATTACCAAAATGTTCTCTCTTGCATTCAGAATTTCTCATCACCCTTTCATCATAAATGGTTAAACAAGCAAAACCATGCTTTTAGGCTGGTGTTCATTCCTTTGTCCCATGTTTGTATAGACTTATGCTTATACCACATATTTTCAAGTAAACTAATATTTTTTTTCTAAGGATATGCTTACCGAAAATTCCCATTAACTCTTGGGTCCTTAAATGACTCAGCCACTCTTTTGTCTCATTTCCATCCATCTATTCAGGTCACTTAACAGACATGGATTGCAGTCATTCAGAATGTCCCATAATTTCCCTCCAGTCATTTTTAATTCACCCATTCCCTGCAGTGTAACATGGCAACTATCATCAAGCTAGTTGCATATGCACCCTCAACCTAAATAACACCAATTAATATTTTAGCCCTTTCATTCATAATTAAATCTATAACTTACTTTCCCTGTACATTCCCAACCCCATTCCATGAAACCAGACCACTCATTCATCTCTCCCCTTTCTTTTCATTTCATAGACTCACAACATGTCTAGTTTTCTTTCTTCTTCATCTTGTACCACTTACTTCTCTAAATTATAAGTCAGTGTGTTCAGTATTTTATAATTACTACCTGATCTACCCATTGACACTAATCTTCAATTGCCATCATGGCCTTGGTCAATTGAGACTTCCACATAAATGTTTCTAGTGATGATAGAGAAGATGTAGACTGAAGTGCTTCCATGCCACATGCACAGCAGTCTCTGCTAACAGTAAAGAAAGTATTGTTAATTACTGGCACATTTTGGCATATTGCAAGTGATATACAACAAGCACTTTCAAAGAACATTTATTCTGTTATATTCACTCTATTTTGTAGAAGCTGGGGTTTCGAATCTTGAGTCTACTTTCCAAGCCAATGGATTAGCCTACATACTATAAACTCACCCTGCAATGAACCAAAGCATTGGATGTGTCTTATATAAAAATATACAGAATGTTCAAAAGTCTGAGTGCAGAAAGAATATAGGGATTTTTGTGCTGGCCTTCTTGTTTACATTTTTCTTACCAATTTTATTGTTCTGTACCAGAAAACCTGAAGAGAGATTGAAGTCACATACAGTTAAGCTTGATTTCTAACTTACACATAATGAGGAACCTTGAATAGATTTCTATGGATATCTGGATTGGAAATGATGTTATACTGTCTGGAGAGACTTGCAGACTCAAATATATTAATGCCAGAATATTGTCAAATAGAAAAACATAGATAAAACTTAGAAGTTAAAGCATTGTACATTATTCTTCTTACATGCTCATTACTTTTGTTGGCAAAGCATTATTGGAATGAAGCAAATAGTAAAATAGAATCAGCAGCTTTTCTATCTGTGTGAATCTCTAGCTTCTGGCATGAAATTTTTGTCCCCCCTGGGATTCAGCAAAACAAACAGTGTTTGTGCAGCTAGTGTAAATAAGACCAAGCTAGGCTTCATAAAACTTGTGTATTTTTCTATTTTAAATCCAGAATGAGTTTGCAAATTGTGAAATGCTATGTTAAAACAATTATTTTCTTATGCAGAGGCTTATAAGCTGTGGTCACATTTTCAATTGCAGGATACTATAAAGCTTAATTGTTCTGTATAATATCTAGTTTGGGCCTTATTTCTATTTGTCATATAAGCTGTGTCTCTAATTTAAATATATTATTTTAAACAATGGTTTTAGCAGATAATGCTTATTGAATTACTTCATTAGTAAATTATTTCCCTAGAATTGCAAAATTCCATTCTCTATTTTAAATGACTGATTATTTAAATGACATCAGTAGGATACTTCTAAGAACATTAAGTTTGAATTTGTGGTGGAAATGTTTTAAAGGATAATAATTCAATTAATTGAGATATGAATAAAGCATTCTCTTAGCTGGAGGCTATATAATATATATATTAGCCAATTGTTTATTCTGCTGGTATTTTAAAAATTCAGGAAGGCCAATATAGATCTATTTTGAGCTCATTTGCTCTCTTCAGTTGGTCATACCCTTATGGGATTTGAACCTGGGTCA
>JAEANM010000850.1:1876-31562 GCA_017656035.1 Myanophis thanlyinensis
TTGAATGTAAAGAATGATTGAAATATTTGAAACTGACTTTACACTGAAAAGAACAAAGGATAACCCTCTCTTTTTTTCCAGAGTGACATTTAAAGATATCTCACCCATTGAATGTAAAGAATGATTGAAATATTTGAAACTGACTTTACACTGAAAAGAACAAAGGATAACCCTCTCTTTTTTTTAATCTCTTCACATCATCTTTCCAGCCAACACCCATGATGTTGAATTATGGGGAAAGAACATCATGTCTTCACCAAAGGCTTACTCAGCGCTCCTTTACACGGAAGTGTGAGATTGAACCCAGAACCTTATGACTCTTACTCCCTTGCCTGCTCAGTTTATTAGACTGAATTGCCACATCAAGAAGTAGCTTCTGTTAACATGGAAGTCAGACTTATAAGTGAAGTTTAAGCAGATGCTCATGCTATGGTCATCATTAGCCTGTCCTACCCTTATTAGAAAGCAAACACCTATCTCTGGCTAAGCAGCGTGACAATAGTGTTGCTCCCATTTTGTTTAGCTAACTGCAGTGGGGTCTGAAATGCAAAGTTCTGCATACTGATGCAGGCACCGTGGTTTAACAGAACTTCAGCTGTTTGTGTGTGTCCACCTTTTGCAGCAAGATGCAGAGCCACCAACCCTTCCTCGTCTGAATCATTTATATTTTCTTGGTTGACAAGGACCTCTACCACCTCATCATGTCCATTTTCAGCAGCAAGATGCAGTGCTGTCCTGTTTAAAGGACCCTTTGCCAGGATATTGGCACCTTCTTCCATCAACAGCTTGGTTGTGGATAAATGACCATTACGAGCTGCTAGGTGAAGGGCAGTATAGCCTTCTGCTGTTGTTGCTTCTATATCTGCCCCACGATTAAGAAGCAGCCTGGAAGTACTAGTGTGGCCAGTTTCAGCAGCTACATGAAGGGCAGTGTGAAGAAACACATTTCTTATGTTGACATCTGACTGCAGTTCTACTAGTATTCGAGCAACTCTGTAATGTCCTCTCTGGGCTGCCAAATGAAGAGGGGTCCTTCCATCTACAGTCTGTACATTCACATTGACTCCAGGCTGCTTGGCTAGAAGCTTTACAATGGATAAGTGACCTTGCCATGCAGCATAATGTAAAGGCACCCAATTATCCTTTCCTCTGAGGTCAACATAAATCCCTTTTCTCAAAAAGATGCGCACTACATTTTCTTGACCATGTTGGCAAGCAACATGGATTGGTGCTCTTCCTTCAAAGTCCACTTCATTCAGTAAGGCATTCTTCTCAAGCAACATTCTTGTGATTAGTTCATCCCCATTTTGGGCTGCAAAATGAAGAGCTGTCCACTGGTCCTCATCTTTGGCATTCACATTAATTTTCCTTGTGAGAAGCAGCTCAATAATGCTTTTGTTCTTCTTCTCTGCCGCAATATGGAGGGGTGTAGAGCTTTTCCTATTGGTCAGATTGGGATTGGCATTGTTCAGAAGTAGCCACTTAACACATTCTTCTTGGCCTGATTCAATAGCCAAATGCAGAAGGCCACCATTCCCATCCAAAATGAGGTCTACATCTTGAGGCTGAAGGATTTTCATCAGTTTACTAGTGTCTCCAGATGTGATTGCTTCAGCCAGCTTTCTTTTCTGGATATCTGTGGTACCAATGTCTGGAGAAGCAAAAAACAAAATGTTCTATTTCAGTCTGGTTTTCACAGAAGCACAAAAGGCCCATTTAGATAAAATATGACAGCTTCCCTGCTGGTATTTCCAGTTGGGAAATTCTGTATTCCTCCACACACATTTTTTACTCCTGGGCAAATTTTCCATGTTTTTACCTCACTATTCATTCTTTGGTATTTATAATAAATAGTATTAGTATTTATTATTTATTCATTTATCTTTTTGGCTTGTTGATCTACATATGCTCAAATTAGTTTACACATAGAAGAAGGCACATGCTCATCCACAGAATTAAAGTCAGTTTAGCTTTTTGACAAATTCTTAAATATTTAAGTATAACTAATATTCTGATTCAATATTTTTCATTCAGTTCTACCCAATTCTCAGAAACTACTGGACAAGTCCCAACTGTTTCCTTGGCAAGGTTTTTTAGAAGAGGTTTGCCCTTGCTTCCTTCCTTAGGGCTGAGAGAAAGTGACTAACTAACCCAAAGTCACCCAGCTGGCTTTGTGCCTAAAGTGGAATTAGAACTCATGGTCTCTAGCCTGATGCCTTAACCATTACACCAAACTGTATATTCAATGTAAGTAAACATTTAAACACAGTTATGTGTTCTTCAGTGTTTGGTGCCTCAACTGTCTTTAAAACTCATATATCGCTCATGAACACTGCTCTCAAAAACTACATAAAGAACCACAAGCCAATATTCCCATATATAAAAGTTCAGATATCTGATATATTTAAATTAAGTAGTTCAAGTAGCAAATTTTGGTAACTATTCATTTTCTTCAAAGTATGGAAAACTAATATACGTAGAGATGTTTGACCTAAATCAATATAGCCTCTCCTTGAATAGAAACACTTTTCCTATAACCCCTTGGCAATTGCAAATGGAATAACATCCAGACAGCCTATTTAGCTAATTAATTGACAAGATCATAGTCTCTAACATGACAGGAAATGCATTTAGGAATTCATATGCAACATGTCAAGCAATTCATACTGCCAACTGTTATGCAAAAAAGAATAGACCAGAGGGTGCTTTGTGCTGCCTCAATCACATCAGTTACCATCTCTTTCTGAATTATTTTGCCCCATCTCAAATATATACATTTGACTACATCTTGCCCAACAAAACTTACCACTTCCAGAATTCTCTCGCTCAAATGACAGTGACAAGGAACCTCGCGAAGAAAAGGCGGAGTCTACAGAAGACACTCCTGACAGTCTCTTGTCACTGGTGGCAAGCCTAGATTCAGATGCGCTGCGACTGAGCTCCTCGGGTTGTTCTGTTTGTGAAATTCCTGAGTCCAGTTGGGACAACAATTCAGACAGGCTATAATCTTTCACTGATGTAGGATCGGGTTCTCGTTTTAGCTGGGAAATACTGGACATCTCCTGGGGAAAAGAAACATTTCAAATTAAAATATAAGTTGAGTGAAAGATAAAAACCCATTTTTTCCAGCTAGCTGGTCTGGCCTAATACCTTAGGGGTTTTAAAATTTAAATTGTTGAATTTTAAATTTTTAAATTTTTAAACATTTAAACTTCTTATTTTGGTATTCCAATTTTATTCAGCCAACTTATTTAATCCGTTTTAATTAATACTTTAACTTTTGTTGATTTGTTTTAGAAGGCTGTACGCCGCCCCGAGTCCTTCAGGAGAGGGGCGGTATAGAAATCCTGTCAATAAACAATAATAAACAATAATAAAAGAACATATTAAAGTTCACACAATTTTCCATAGGTTGCTCAAATAAATACCTTAGGATAGGTCTGAGAAGTTTTTGCATCCTCATCAACTGTCATTTCCTTATTCTCATACTCTGGTTTTTCACAGAGCTCTTCTGTTTCAGAAGTAATTTCTATTAAAAAAAAGACAATTTATTTTCACCAAAGGGTTATTTTACAGATAATTCAGATAATGATTAATTGCTTTGCCTTGCTAATAACTCAGTTAACTTCTATAATAAATTAAAATAAAGACAAAGGAGCAGCCATCTTCACCAGCTCAATACACACCATCCCAACATTTGTTTTTTTTAAATCCTTCTCAACACACAAGTGTGACAAACATCTGCACTATAAATATAATACAAAGTGATCTTGATTTATTCAACTGAAGCAAAATACTGAATGCCAGTTCCACATTTTAAAAAGAAACGTACAACCATATTTTAATCTGTTCCACAAACTGGGGAACAGGGAAAATCGGTAATTCAAGAAGGATCAAAGCTTATTTCAACTTTTAGAAAGTTTAGCACTTTTAGAAAGAGCTGCCAATTACGTTTCTGGCTTTTATTCCCGCTCCCCCCACATAAGATGTTTGCAAGATAACTGCAATGCTAGCTTTCTGTCATCCAGAATGAGACTGTTGCCCTGGGCAGCAGGTGCTGCACTTTACGGAGGAGGCAATGGAGCAGCTCCCTACTTCTCCTTTTAATTGGAAAAAAGATAGACTCAAATGCCAATTGAGTCCATGATTGGAGGGAGAGAATCTCACCTCAGGTTTGGTTGGCTCTGTTATGGCAACTCAATGCTTTTTAAACATCCAGAACTAATTTGCACCACTGAAGCCAGAATCATAAATACGGCTTCTAATATGTTTGCTTTGTGTTGAATATATTGTAGCAAAGCTAATTCAGATTAGAAAGGTCCACCCTAGGCAACAATTTGAGGAGTTAACTGGATTGGTACACATCTGATGCCTAAATCAACTATTCATGTTTAGACAAGTTCTCCTGTAATCCCTTTCCTGTAATAGGATGTTCTCTGACTATTGCCAGCACAATAATGCATTGTGTATATTTTGTATTCATCGTTTTTAACAAGATTTTGGTGGGGCTCTACTGAGGATTAATACAGGCTTTTACCCTGAAATGACTCATTATTTTACCAAGCAGTTTGATTAGAAGCAAAGTTTACCTTTAAATGTTGGTCTCTTGCTAGGGTCATCTTGCCAGCACCTTTGCATCAGTTTCATCATCTTGTTACATGCACGAGGTCTGGATTTGGAGACAGGTGGCAGTTCTGGACGATGACCATTAACCACTTTCACCATAATGTGTAGAATGTTATTTTCTTCTACAGGTGGAAAGCAGAAAATACGTATCTGGTAGGTGCTTCCTTTTAAGATTCCCTGTCTAGTGACAGGCAGACATTTTTCCACCCATGAGATTCTTTCTTTTAAACAACTAATCTTTTAACATGTAGTAACATGTTATATATATTATACTATCTATAAATGGGCTGTTCCGGATAGTTTTCTTACCCTATTTGAACAGGATGAAACAAAAAGATGAACACTATACATGGATGTATTTAAAAAATCAGACGTTCAGTGTTGGAGCCAGAGCATGAAAAATGCACCCAGTGCATTTCTTTTCAATAGCTGTAAATCATAATCCTTAAAGCGATAAATGTCTAGAAGTAATACTGGTGGTAGAAGTCACTTATTTGCCTTTTTGAAATGCTATCCCACATTATAAGCAACTCCATATAATAACTGCTCTTTCTTTAGAGACTTTATCTCATATATCTCCATGACTAGCATGAATGGTAAATACAATATTCCTTTCTGGAATTTCTAACAACTGATGACTCCTGAGTTTTAAGAGAGAAATGATAGCAGGAAAGCCATTCTCATATGATATGGACAACATTTTACTAGTTGGGATGGATGAATGCAATCAGTTATTATGGCTGAATATTTTGAAGGGTAACCATATCACAAGAAACACATTTTGTCCAAGGAGGAATTCTGTCTGACGTAGTCATTTACACTGTGATTAACAAGAAGAGATGTTTTGCTTACCTGAAAAAGGCTTTTTCTGTGTCAGAACTCCCCAGATAACAATGGAAAAGCTGCAAAAGATATAATTAATATCTTTATAAAACCATTAATGCATGTAGCATGCTGTGTTTACAGTTACATCCTGTAAAGCTAATTACATCTAATTATCAGATCTGAAACGGCAACACTTGTCAAGATTTCAAGTACATAAGAATTCTCTTGCAATAGTCTGTATGGTAGTCCTTCAGGTTCAATGATGACACACTGATGTGCAGTTCATTTCTGGAAACAGATATGGCTCTACAATCCCAGGCTGCAAGCGCACAGTCTAATACAATGGAGGCACTGGAAATCCACTTCAGCAGTTACTATGGGTGTGATTCCAGTCACAGTTTTTAAATCAGTTTTTGGAAGCAACTGTTTTCAAAGCTAGTGAATGTTTCATAGCACAAAGCTTGCTACAGGTTGAATTATCCCACAATCTATCCAGCACAGCTATATTTAATCTAAGGTACATAGGCTGTGGCTAGCAGCTACCAATGAGAAATAGAAACAACAAGGAAAGAAAAGGGGGGGGGGGGACATAATACTGTAGACACTTACCTATATATGTCATGCTTTGTATCGAAGTATCTGTTCTTTTCTTTAATTCGTTCTGGTGGCAGATATGCAATAGTGCCACAAAGTCCATCCATACTGAGATCATGGGAATGAGAAAGCCCATTGCACTTGGCCAATCCAAAGTCTGAAATCTGATAAAAATGAAAGGTTTTATTTTTCCCTCCAAATTTTCTATCTTCCTATTTTGCATTCCTAGACTACTGTATAAAACTGGAAAGCAAAAATGTGAACCCAACCTGTCCCCATACAGTCCATAATTGGCAAAAACCAGCCAGCCACCCAATCAACCATAGATTACTAATAACATAAATAGTCTATTCAAATAATTATCAAGCCAATGCTGTCAAAAGAATAATTTTGGTTATTTCCTAGTGTGTTTACTTCTTTAATTCTTCTGATAATCATAGGAAATGTTATAGTTCCAATCTTATTACAAGCCAAACTCCTATGAATCACAATGTACAAGTATGCAACTCTAAACCAGCACTATAAGATATGTAGAATGCTGAACTTATATTCAAGTCTAAAATACAATATGCCCAGTTATTTATCATCAATGCACTTTTGCCTTTCATTTGCAGAGATCCTAATTTCCCATCAAAATGAAAATGTTCCTCCCTCAAGTGAAGAACACTTAAACTTCTGTACTGCTGCTATTCTTAAGTAAAGGAATCCCAAACAGAAATTTCAACATAAAATAAGTGAGCTATAATTTCTCAAACAGGGACAAAGGTTATGTGTGCATTTTATTATGTAACATTACATGAGTTAATCAGCTCATTAATGCAAGCATGCATGTTTGTGATTTCAAAGTACAATGGTTTTGTGAAAGGCACTTATCATTGCCTTCTGCATTTCATTTTCCACACTTCCAGTTTCTTCCATGTGTATATTGTACATATATGTTATTTGATGTAGCTTTTCAAGTAGTTGATAAACTAGATTTTGATCCAAAGAGACTTAGGCCATTATACAATTTGTCCTTGTGATGCCAAAAATGTTTTTCCCCTTTTACCACAACAAGCACATCTTGTCCAGTACTAGTCCAGCCAAAATTATTTTTTAAAACCCTTCAAGTTTTTTGAAGGGAGAAATCAAATACTGAGATTATTTGGTCTTAAATGCTTAATTCTAGTTAGATTCCCAATTGCACTCTTCCTCAAAAATTAATGCTGCTTTTTCCCTCCAAGCAATAAACATTTCAAAAACACACAACAGATTTTGACAGGCTGAGTGAACAATTTGATTAAGAAAAGATCAACTCAGAAGGATGTTTTGCTTAAACAGTAGCAAATATGTTGGTCCAGAAATGAACAATATGTTTTATTATAAGGGAAAAAGAACTTCCCACCCCTCTATAGCCAGCCCAGTGTCAGAAAATTATTTTATAAAATATGAGCAATACTTCTCCACTTGCTTTATTTAGGTTTCAAAACAAAAATATAATCTGTGTTCCCAATACAGAAGATTCAGCAGTCTCAAAATAACTGCTGTTATTTGTCCATACTTCTGTAACCATTGCGCAGAAGTACTGCCCTTCTCTATATCCTAAGAATTTGTTTACTAAAGCACTCTAAGAATATAATACCAGCATATCAACTAATGGTACCTTGTACAATACTATACAATAGCTTTCCATTTCTGAATATATAAAGAAATAAACCCCTTCTTATAAGACTCAACTATAAAGTTAAATATTTAAGATAAAATAATGTGCAGTAGAAGCCATAACAGGAAAACGTATCTATTCAGAAACCCTGTCAAATTCAATTCAATTTTATTTCACATACAGGTAATCTTCGACTTACAGCAGTTCATTTCATGACTGTTCAACATTATAATGGCACTAATAAAAGTGACATTACCATTTTTTACACTTATTTGCCTTTACATGGTCCCATGATCAAAATTCAGCTGCTTGGCAACTGACACATATGATCCACCTTTTGCGACCATCCGACAAGCAAAGTCAATGGGGAAGCCAGATTCACTTAACAACCATGTTACTAATTTAACAACTGCAGTGATTCACTGAACAACTGTAGCCAGAAAGGTTGCAAAATGGGCAAAAACCACTTAGCAACCAAAATTTTGGGCCTAATTGCGGTCGCAGGTCGAAGACTACCTTTATATGTACTGTATGGACTGCAATCTGGAGGGAATAAGAGTCAGAGACAAGAAAGAAACAATGTTCTGGCAATTTCTGATTAAGACTATTTATTTTGACTTGTATTTTATCATCCCAAAGTTAGGATAGATAATATTATGTATACACTATTGCAAAGCTCTTACATATGGATTTTTAAAAGTTAGCCAGATGGTAAAGTGCCATTATTAGCTAATGATTAAGTGCTGTCTACAGAGTAAATGGATTGGGGAACTAAAACACATTTAATTATAAATTAACAACAAGGAAGTAGCAAAAGTAGTGGGAGCAGAAAGGAAGAAAAGAAAGAGAGAATGGGTATAAATATAATTTCACTGTTTTTGTAAAGAGGTTAGATTATAAAAAATGAGGAAAAATTAGAAAAAAACTCAGGGAAATTTATATTATATTGTGCTTCTGGCTGGTGAAAGAAAATACAGATTTAAAATTATTTAATTTTTCCCCATGCTTTTGCTAGTTAAATAGCAAAAAAAATCACATTAAAATATCATGAAATTTGATTTCTACTGAAATAGAATGCATACTAACCAGTTACAATGGTTCATATATTTTGAGAAAGCCATTAAGGATCACTGAGTGATTATTTCTGAGCTCTCAGTATTAATCTATATTTTAAAGCACACACTTGTAATGCGGGATTCCCAAGCTCAAATTGAGCATCCCTACATATCTAGATGCACTGACAAATGAATCACATGAAGTACTCAGTACTCCCACACATTAACAAAAAGAGCAATGTCCTAAGACTATAGCTGGCTCAGGAATTCTGTGAACTGAAGTCCATAAATCATAAAAGGGCCATAGTCCCCACCCCTGTTCTAAAAGCTCTATAGTGTTAAAATTGAGTGCCTTAAAGATTTTTCTTTTACAGTATATGTAATGTTTACTCATATGTCCTCTGTTAAGAACAAGGAGAATCCCTCCCCTTCTTTCTCTCTCACACACATATATATACGATGTTCAGCCTAGACAGGGTCAAAAGCAGTGATTCAAGATTTTGCATTCAATATAAAATATAGATTTCCAAATTTTACTCAGTAGTACAATTCTTTCAAAATGATAGTCTGTTTGAGACCAAAAGATTATTGGAAGAAATATGATGATGCAACCTAGATAATGTACTAGGTACATTATTCATATACAATGGAAGGAAACCAATCACATAAAACTTTATATCAGAACAAGAGCATCTGTGTCACCACTAATCCTTCGGAAAATAACTTTTTAGATTCTTTCTTAATTTATTTACCTATGATATCATAAAAAAGCCTGAGTCAGTTTTTTACAAGCATAGGATGGACAATATATTCCCTCCAAATGTTACTGAACTACAAATCCCAGCTTCTCTCATCATCGCTCAATCACAGACGATAGAAAATTGACTTCAACCATACATTAACTGCTCCTTCCCAAGTTGGCCCTTCCTCTAAGTGTGTTGGGGATACATATTCAATCATAGGAAGCTAGTCTGGTAACAGCAGCACTATACCTCTTATGACATACATATTGAAAATATGACTGTGAACAACTATGGAGACCATGCCTATCCACGTATTGGATTGCTGCAAGAAAAAGGAATCTGAATATCTATTTAGAGCCCAAATTCTAGAGCCTGCCTTCAAAAATCATTTTCAAAGTAATTTATCTAATGTACTTTAGCGATTTAACTCATCCCCAGAATTCAAGCCATTCATAACAATGATAAGCACTAAACTGACTGAAGAAAGATATTGGCTGTGCTGGATGCAGCAGACTTCCAAACTTACTTAAACAGGAAGTGGTTAACAATTCTAGACATCAACTAAATTGCTGTTGGGAAATACTAGCTACATCTTAGTGACTCTTTACATAAGATTATAATGAAGGAAGTATTCTTTGGCAAATAATAAACTTTGATTAAAAATTAAGCCCTGTTGCTATGACTTCTGTTTATTTAGTAGTCAGATGTAACTAGGCAAATGAGAGACAGGACGTAGACTTAGATCCAGGGATCTCACTTGCTTCCTTTTCTCTTTCAATTTTATTACAATCTTGTAAATGCATACTTCTGGTTTTACTTGCATTTGTGTTCTGTTTTGAAACTCAGTCTTCTTAAAGAGCAACAGACAAGGATAACCCATTCCTAGGATTCTCTCTCCAAGCACAATGGAGAACTAGAGTTTTTACAAGCCCAAGCATGGCCAGACAAAATATATACGTAATGACTATAATTTATGAATATCCCCATTAATGTAATTTTTCAATTTTAACAATGTCCCTGGTAAGTAAATATTCAAAAATTTTAAAGGCTAAGGCACTTAGTCATAGATGTTCTTTCATAGTGCCTGGAGACTGTGGGGATCTGGCTAGGGAACAACAGGCATTGACTGAACCCTTGAGTTGTTGTGGGTGTGGGACTCTTTTCTATCTAGGGCTTTAGCTTCTTTGGTCCTGGATGAGGTTGCACAATCTGGGGGTGCTTCTGGACTCACAACTCCTTCATGTTGTGGGTTAGTTGCATCTTTTCCTGGCCTGGGAAGCCTTTCTCTTAGTCATTCATGCCCTGGTCATCTTTTACATGGATTACTGCAAGATGTTCTACATGGATCTAGTCTTGAAAAGTTTCCAAAAGCTGCAGCTAGTGCAGAGCTGATGACCTACGTAGTTAGCACCACTAGGATTGTATATGTAACACCTCTACTGTGTAAGTTGCTTTGAGAGCTGGTTTGCTTCCAAGTCCAATTCAAGATGTTGGTTATGATCTTTAAAGCCCTTCATAGCATGGAGTAAGATTACTTGAGGAACCATCTCATTTTCAATCACACTGACCCATTCCACCCAGGCCAGCAAGAAGGGCATGTAATGGGCCTCATCAGCTAAAGCATTTTGACTGCCAGGGTCTAAGAAGAGAGCCTTTTCTGTCATTGGCCCCTGTCCTATGAAACACCTGGCCCTTGAAAGTAAGGTTGCCCCCCCACACACACACACCCCCACACACACTTTTGTGGTCTTCCAGAAGAACACTAAGAGCTGGCTTAGTGTCAAAGTAAAATGTGGAATCAATAGTAGTATACAGCCCTGGGAAAGGTTGGTGATTTGACAACACTGTCTCCGTTTTTTATATATTGTAAGGATTTTTATGATTTTTTTTTACTTGACAGCTGCTCAGAATTACTATAGTGAGATTTATACAGTATAAATTTGATCAATAAATACAATAAATATGTTTTTTAAAGGCAGTGGTAAGCGAATATGCTTTTTCTTTGGAATAATTGCTTTCATGGGCAAGGTAAATGCCATACTTTTTTCATTCCAATTTCTTTTAATTAATTCCTCTCATCCTGAATAAATTGGTAAAAAATGGGGAATTGTATTCTGAAAGACTGTGACTTACCTTAACATGATAGTGGGCATCAAGCAGGATGTTGGCTGGCTTAAGATCCAGGTGAAGTAAAGGTGGAGACATGCAATGAAGGAAATTCATGCCTACAGCTGTTTCGTGGATGATTCGAAAACGTAGCTCCCAGGGAAGTGGTTCAGAGGCCAGGAGCTTCTCCAAAGATCCTGTTTCCATGTATTCCATGACCAACCCTACAGGCTCTTTACAAATGCCATAAACTGGAAGAATGTAACGAAATTTTGCCATTTCCATTTTCTTTGCTTCCTCCAATAGTTCCATACGCTCCCTAGACAGAAAATGTGAAATACATGATTTAGTTTACCAGTGGGGTACTTGGCTTTTAGTAGCTTTGATATTTTGAATAAAATAGTTTTTTTTTATTTAATGGAAATTTCATCCACAAAAACAGGGGTATATTCATTCATGCTATTATTTAAAGAGCAGAATATCAAGTATGATTGGTAACCCAAATCTAGATGCAAACTAAGTCCATAAGTCCATTCATCAATAATACATTCTGCTGAAACATTTTGTCTGTATCTGTGTTTAGATTTGGAAGAACTTCTTCCAACTTGAGAAAGGGCAGAAGAAATTTAAGCAAACAAGAAAGCCTCTCTTATTTCTTTAAAAAGAAGTTCAATATCAATGATAAATAGTTAAAAGTCAAAATTTGGAGACTACACTTTGGCTACAAAATAAATGATCACTTAAAATTAGGTATACCAAAACTGAGGTTCAAAATCAGGGCTACCATTAAATAGTGGTTGTCTACGTTTCTGCAGTGTCCAGATCTGCTCGCTCTATTCAGATATGGCTCTTAAGAACTGTCTCCTAATTTTTCAAGCTCTGGATTTCAAGGACTTTCACATTTCTATCTGACTTTTATTTCAAGAAGCACACAAAGGCAGAAATGGCTATTCCATTTTATCCTTACTGCAACCCTTCTCAAGCCTGACTGACTGGCCTTAGCACCAAGCTAAGTCCAACAACACCCATCAGAGTTAAAAGAGAGGACTCTGAGATGGACAAATGGAGACTGAAGACTCTCTTTGAAGCCTCAGAAGACAACTGGAAAGACTATTGGGGGCAGGGGGGGTGGAAACTTATTGTAAGATTTTCTTTCTCGCCTCATTTACGTTGTAATTAGTTTAGGGTGACCATATTTGATAGCCAAAAAAGAGGACGGGGGCGGCGTTGGGGGGGGCGGGATGTCATCGTCGTCGGGAAGGCAGGGGGCGTCGGCGGTGTCAGCTACGTTGGGGCGGGACAGCATCAGCGGCATCGGTGGGGGTGGCTGGGGCTTCCCTTCGCCGGAAATTGACCGCAAATCCAGACTCGGCTGAGAAGCAAGAAGCTTGTTCTGGGACCTCTTGCTGGAGCCTCTCGCTTTTCTCCATTTGCCCAGACATGACATCGCCACTTTTACATCCAATCTGGGGCGTCCGGGTAAATTTATAAAATTTATAAAACCCGCCCGGACGTCCCGGACAGGATGTAAAAAGAGGACATGTCCGGGCAAAAGAGGACGGTTGGTCACCCTAAATTAGTTACATGGATTCATGGAGGAACGGCATTTGGGAGTGGTTGACACAGCAAGTTCTCGGACCTCTGTCTAGTGGGAGGGAAAATTGTCAAGGATGTTTATACTACCTGTCTTGTAGAGTAGCTGCACACCCACACCATTCAAAATCACACTGAGGCTATCCCCTTCACCTACCTTCACATAAAGCTTCCCCTAGGCTGTTTCCTGTTCTGTGGCACTAAGGCCTATGCATGCATACCTTCCTGCCAATTCCATGGCTATATACCCTCACTGAAGAGGTAGTAGAAAGAAATCTCCAAACCCCAAGCACTGACTGTGACTCACAAATGACGCTGCCAAGTTGCCCAGTAAGGCACAATATGTTGCACTGGTGGTCTCATTAGTGGAAATCCCAGGGCTTGCTGTGTGCAATTTCAGAAATGTTAATAGCTTGGCTTGCACACTAGCTAAACTCAGTTTGACATCACAAGCCCTGAATGCACTAAACTAAAAGCTAAGACAGATTCAGGAAGCAACCCCTGAAAATAGGCAGCCTTTCATTATCTCCTAAGAAACAAGTATGGCTGCAAAGAATTTGGGACATGTACTTGCTTCAACCTGAGTGAAAACTCACAGAAAGTGACATCAAACATCTAAAAAGAATTGGCATAGAAAATCAGATGGTATAAATTTATTTTCTATTTAACAGAACTTTTGCCCTGACTGCTAGACCTTCATGGGTAGAAAACTCTCCTTTTGGGGACCACCTTTTGGGGACCATCATCATGGGAATCCTTCTCGGCTGCCTCCACCAGTCTGTTTTTCCTTGCCCCAGCAGTCTGCAAAATCACTTCCCATGTCAACAGATACCCAAGTAAGGATTGCCAGCCAAATATCCCTCATGATGTGCCAGGTATACAGGAAGTACAAAGACCATTCTGGTAGTATGTAGGTTCGTCAATATATGTAAAATATATATATAGCCCAAAAAGGGAAAATTGTGGGAAGTCCCCCCCCCACCAGAGAATGAAATATTTGGGGGGAAATTAAAAGAGGCAGAATCTTAACAAAGGCAGGAAGGATCCCCCAAAGCCTCCAGCAGATGCCTGAAGTATTTAATTTTGTGCCATTAAGAAATCTGGGTCAATCTATTCATAAACAAAACACCTTCACCTCCAGTTGATGTGATTAATTCAATTATTGTCAATGCACAACATGTGTGCAGCAAAATTGAAGAAGAAATTGAATAAGAACAGGACAGGACTTTTAGGACATAATAGGATTAACCATCAAATTCACCAATCACCAATCAAATAATAAAAGCACACAAAACAAACCTCAAAATTACAAAATACTGTAAACTATATAAAAATCCTTGCACTCATCAAGCTAATTTGTCAGCTGTCCCAGAAATGCATGTTGTTGTTCATTCAACTCGTCAATAAACTTTTTTTCTTAAGCAGCCTCCATTTTCTTCCCAGTTTGGAACTGGACCTGGTTTTTCCTTTCAATATTAACATGTAACTGTGGAACACTGGGTAACACAATTAGCAATCAGCAATTTACTGTAAATTATTGTATTTACTTTTCTGAAATAAGCTTGTATGAATGACTGGTACAAAAGGATAACATTTCTTTTGAGCAAGTTTATCAACTGACTTGATAAACACATCCATAAAGTATTCTTGAAAGAATACAGAAGTGGTTTCCCATTGCTTTTTCTAGCAGACTGTTTTACTTCCCAATCTAGCCAGCAGCACTTACAGTGTAGTGCCTAATACACAAAACAAAACCAAGTAGAGAATTTGTAACTTGCTCTTTCTGGCACTAATACTAAAGAAATACGTAGTCTTCTCTAATAAAGGGAAGCCAACTGAAAGAGATGAACATATGAAAAACGTAACAGCGAATTAATTTCACTTCACCCAGGTAGTATTATTTTCTATATCAACACAAAGATTCAAGGCAATTGCCTTTGATAAACTATTTCATACTGCCTGGAAGCTTTTGGTGAGTGGCACTTGAGAGACTGGTTCAATCTTTGTTGAAGTTTTAAGATTTGTACTGCCCTGGTATACAACAGAAAAACATCCTCACTTCATCTAGTTGACAGCCACTGAGCAAGCCAAATAATAAATAAGAAAACAAGGGATAGGATCTTAAAAATACAGAGACTATTGTATGCAGGGTCATAATAACCACTTCTAATAATACTGGTGGAATTATAATATGGCATGTAAAAAAGGGGGCATTTAAGAGACAAATACTACATAATTCTTACTATATAGTGAATTTGTAGACAAAAAAAATTGGAATGGTCCATCGTGCCCCAGGAAAGAATTTCATGGGAAATAAATGAAATCAGCATAAGTCAGTCAAAATACGATACACAGTAATTAAGTAAAAAAATCATGTTTCAAAGAAAAATATCTAGTAGAGTGCTGCTGGTTTTTTTAGTGTTGATTAGCTATATCCTTCTTGATGACTTGATACACAAGCTTTCTTAAGACTTAGAGCCCCCCCCCTTTAAAAAAAAATTGTCGTACCCCAGTTCTTTATAAAATGTGAGAACAGATGGTGGGTTCTTTTGTTAGTATTTACAATGACTGCTTTTTTTGCCCTGAGGCAGGTATCCTTTAAAAAAGATGTCTTCAAAGAGAAATATTACAGCGCTTAGAAGGGAGTGTCTCTGAATAAACAGACGAACAGTTCTTCTACCCAGCACATATCAAGCTCCAGCTACCTCAGGAGTGTTGATTTCTTTGATATTAAAATGAAGCTTAACTAAAATGGTCAGACCAGCCACTGCCCTAAACTAACACAAAAATTAAGCAAGCCATCAAGCTAAATAAAGATCATGTTGTAGAATAAGTTCTTGTAAGGCACAAAGCTCAAAATGTAAAGGAAGCTGTGGATAAGATTACTTCAATCTTAACCACAAAGTTCCCCAATCTGTTTTGTGCTCAGTCTTCCTTCTGGATATGCACCCTTCAATGGGTGCCATCATTACCATTTCTTGCTTGTCACCCTTAGGAGGCAGAAGCAATAAAGGAGTCTTCAAAGAATGGCAGGATCCCCCTAATACAGCTGTGGGGCTTGGTCAATGTGCAACATTAACAGCACTCAGCTGGCATAATAATTTACTTTTATTTTATTTTACTTCAGTTATGAATTGGTTTGTTGCCCATCTCGCTATGAGGTGATTCTGAGTGGCTTACAACACTTAACATAATTGTCTGTCTGTATGTCTGTCTGTCTATCCATCTATCTATCTATCTATCTAAACTTTAAACAAAATGTATTCTATTCTGTGCTTTAATTTCTCTTCTATACTCTAAGAATAAGCACAAATTCCTCTGTACAATTATTTTAAGACACTACTAAATCCAGGTTATTTTATTTGACCAATTACTGAAACACCACAAAAAAGTAGAAAAACACTATCAAAATCTCAGATTCTATGTATAAGCACTTTCTGCTCTCTTTAAAAAGGAATAAAGTCAAAATTATAAATATAGATGTAATGGCTTCTTATGGGGAGGAAGGGAAAAGATAGATTGTTTTCTGTTTTAGAAACTTTTATTCTACACTAATTTCCCGTAATGAGGCTATTAAATAAATGATCTTTGACAGCTAATGCAAAATCCTCTATCAATGTCAGCTATTAATTTAGTCAAGCTCAGAAGATACTGTAATACCATACTGTATAGTATTATCTCAGTATAGACTCCAAGAAGTAATTAAGGACTTGTGATGACTAGTCTGAACATTTTTAATGGTGCAATTGTACATTAGCTCCTCTCAGATCATCAATAATCTAATCTATCAAACAATTCAGATCTCACCCAGACAGTAGGCTACTGTCTGAAAGAGCCCCATGCTATCCACTTTCCCCCTTTCAGCTACAAAATAAAGGACTGCTCTCTAATTTAAACTTCAGTATATTACAGTAATCGATTCCTCTCGACCTGTTATCAGATTTCACAGAGAGACTGATTTCTAATATAATGTTGTAGTTTAGTGATATGGCCATAGGCTTTGTATAATAGTCCTTAAGATGCTGAATATCTCTCATTAACACCAAAATATAGGTTAGCAAACCATCAGTTAATTCAAAGAAATGTTTGGCAATCTTTTATTTCAAGAACATTCACTGTCTACTTGCTGGAATGTCATGTTGTAAGCTTAGTTACACATGATTGGCTCTAATTTGTAAGCAGGTAGGTCTGATTCACATATAACACTGAATTACAATACAATGTGATCAAGTTTGGTTTAGTATGATATGCAAATCCATCCCTAAAAGGGGAAATATATTTTGTTTTTTACAAATCACAATTCAGAAACATGGATTGCTATTTGTTATTTTAAACACAGCTTGTCTGAATCCATTTAATCCTGGTTTATTTTTATATTTTGCCCAGCTTGTTTCTGGGTACTGGCAGAAAAAAAAATGGTAAAAACCAGGACTGACTGAATAAACTATAATTACTTTTCTCATTTGAAAAAGTTCAGTTTGTTATTGGTTTATTCAATAAACCAGACATTTTTCTACTTTTCATGTGGCCATGAAAACTTATGCTTCAAATTTAAATATAGTTTACTGAGATGTTGAATTTGAATAATCATTTATAAGGCAGTTTTAAAGCTGATTTACTCCAATTAATCAAGCTCAATCATTTTTAGGATCCTGGTGCCATTTTTTCAAATGTTAAAAATGCTTTTTGAATTACAAAGATAAAGATGTGGAAAAATTAGGTTCAGATTTCACATGACATCATGCTGCAAGAATTGGCTAACCTATGAAAACCACTCACAGATGTCTGACCAACCTAGATAGTAGCATTTCATTGATTTATGATTAGAAGCAAGCATGGGTCTTGCTCTTCAGAATATGTATAACATAAGACAAATGAACTTTCTGCCTCCATGTAAGTTGCTTAGTGGAAAATTGTCACAGCTTCACAGAATCTCAGTATGCAACATCAGACTTCAGGGTGAAGAGAAGATAAAAGCTATTTTGGGTTTCATAGTTGCTTGATCACTATGATTCCCACAGGTACCAGGCATCTGCCAAGAGCCAGTTTCTTCAGAGTTTGACACTGGAGAGAGATAATATTTGGATTAAATGCACTGGAGTTATTTTTGAATAGGTCCCATTGCTGTAGAATTCTAATATCAGGCTTCTCTTGGCAAATTTACTTGCCACACTTAAATGCCACCACCTATTTGTTTTCAGCTGCAGAAGTTCAAGGACCTAAAAAGATATATCTTAAGAAATATGGACATTACTAGAACTATCACTCAGAAGCTAGCTATGCACTGCCTTGTCAGAAAAACTTTAATCTTCAAAATAGTTATTTGAAAGTTAACTTTCAATAAAGACAAATCAAACTGCCTTAAAAATCTGCTGTTATCCATGCTACTTTAGAGAAAAAATATTATCTTTTTTAAGATCATGGTCACCCCTATTTAATATTTGTTCAGTTAGGAATCATCTAATTATTCCTTACATTCTTCCTCTACTATTAAAAACATCCTCTAATAAATAATGGCCCCATAGTTATTTTCATTTTATGGATTACTCAGATGCAAGCCAAAGTATTGTAAAATAGATTCCAAATATTCAGAGTTAGGGTTACTCTGACCCACATACAATTACTGCATTCATGATCTGATTAAAACCATCATGTGTTTATTTTCCAATTTATGTGATGAGTGAAAGGAGACTGTTAATACATTGATTTCTTTTAGGGCAATAATCCACTGCTGAAATAATGCTTTCTTGCTATCTTCTGACTGCAACTGTTGCTTGAAACAAGATGCAAAGAAGCATTCATGGTTAATCTGTGGTTCTCTGATTCATTTGAGGGTTATTTTTATGTCCTGTTCAACCTTCCTAACCAATACAGAGAGATGCAGGGCAAAACCAGTTAAAAAAACAGGCGAGAACAATTAGCACTAGTCCCAAGGTGATAGTCAAACAGACTTGCAAATGTATATGGCAGTTTCTCCAACTCATGATAAATGCTTTGGAGCAATAGTTATATTCTTTTTTTTTGTTAAACATTCATTCATTTATATTTTAGACCACATTACCACAGTAGGAAGAAACTGACACTTTTATTTACCCCACACAAAATCAAACTATTCACTAAATCATGAGATTGCGTAAAGTCTGTGTTTGTGGTTTTGTCTTGTCTTTTCATGATTATGATTCAAAGCAAAGAGATCAAAAGGAAGAAAAATAAGACCGTATATAACATCCTCTAAACTACCTGGTGAAATAGCTCTGGAGAAATAAATGCTCTTTTAAAATAAAAAGTGAATAAAAAACTGAGATGCACTCTGGTGAATGTACTTCTCCAAAATCACACCAATCTGTTTTATTTAAATGCTCATGCCACTCATATTTATCAAACAATACTATATTGGGAGAAATACAATTTGCAAGATGAAAATATTTGAAAAATACTCCTAATCATCACAGAGATAAAGACTCTGTAAAGGTTTATTTTCTGTTACCTGAAAAAATCACCCTCTATTCTTCCCTGGATCAAATTCTTCATATTGTAGTGTGACCTGCATTCCATTTTTGACATTTCACTGCACACTGAACATATGCCAACAGATGAAAAATACATGCACTTGGAAATTCTTTATTAAGTATACTATTTAAATATTATAAAGGGCTTGGACCATCTTGTGAAGGGTGCTAGAGCAGTCTATTTATTGGCACTTTAAGTCAATACTTTCTGAATAAGGCAGAATAATATTATGGTTAACATAAGACACAGAAGGAAAAGGGAAGACAAGGCAAAGTAGGTGGAGTTCTATTGCACGCAAGGTTGAGGCTGAGTTTTCCCATTTTTCTATGTTGGGATAAGCACATTTTTATTAACTTAATAGCAGTAAATGTAAAAATAGATTCAATTAAGACAGAGAACACGTTCAAAGTTCACAAGATATAAAACGTCATTGTATTTGAAGCACTATGTTAATTATCCTCAGCTGCTTGGATAACAGTCAAGCCAAAAGTTAATCTTTCTATAGTTTTTATTATTGATTCAAATACAGGTAATCCTCAACTTACAACCACAATTGAGCCCAAAATTTCTGTTGCTGAGACATTTGTTAAGTGAGTTTTGTCCCATTTTATGACTTTTCTTGCCTTAGTTGTTTAGTGAATCACTGCAGTTGTTAAGCTAGTAACTCAGTTGTTAAGTGAATCTGACATCCTCATTGACTTTCCTTGTGAGAAAGTCGCAAAATGTGATCACATGACCCTAGGATACTGCAACTGTCATAAATACGAGTCAGTTGCCAAGCATCTGGATTTCAGTCATGTGACCATGAGGCTGCTGCAATGGTTCTAAGTGTGAAAAACAGTCATAAGTCACTTTTTTCAGTGCCATTGTAATTTTGAATGTCACTAAACTGTTGTTAGTCGAGGACTACTGTATAACAGTTTTAACAGCACAGCAGACACCCAAATCTTTCTGTTAAAAGATGATTACTATAGTGAAGCTTTCACTGATTGTATCTTTGCTACAATTTAATTTATCCTCATTAAAAGATAAATTCTTCTCTGAATAGGACTCAACTACTGTTGACCCCATGGCCATACTCATGTTGTTTTTGTGAGAACAAAATGGAACTGATTGGCCACTGCTTCTTCTGAAGTGTTTTCTCAGCTTCATAACCTAGTCTACAACTTCCTGGGATTTCTGGCTGTCTCCAAGAGCATACTGGGTGGGGGTGTCAAAAAACTTAATATGATCAACTGAAGCCCCTATCCCTTTTTTACCACACTGGACTCATACTTTAAAAAATTAGGTCTTGGATTGTGCCGTTCTACACCATCTTGACCTATCCTCAAGGAATGCCCTGTCATCTTCCATTTACCATTAATCTAAACTGACCCTGCTTGGCTTCTCAAGTGCAACTAGTGTCACCAGATGTGCAACCTGTAGTGGTTTTATGGTGTTTAAAATACTCCTGCTCAGAAGCAAGATGCGTGATGCTTTAAGAAACAGAAGATCAGTAATGCCTTATATCAAGAAGCATATAGTACATACTGTACTACAGATAAGGAAAGAGCATGGAAGGAAGAAATGAAGGGACATAAATAAAATTCAAAATAATTTTGCTTCATTTGAGGGGGATACAAATTCAGTGGGGAACGGGATATGTGAATAAATGGTACCACAAAACTGATCTGAATAAAAGTTTCTAATGCATGCAATACTAAAGGTAAAGGTTTCCCTGTCCGGTGGTGTCCAATACTAAATGAGATTGTTTGAATTCAACAAGACATCCTTGAGCAACTCAAGAGAATAAAAAAGGAGTGAAGGAAAACAGTTCATTAGGAATTAAACACCATCTTCTCTTTTCTAGTTGAAAATTTTAATGTTTTGCCTTAGATTTTATGTTCTCACTGCCCACCACAATTCTACTAGGTAATAAAAAGTCTGGGACTATACAACTGGGAGGGAGAATAGCCACAGTAATTACCTCCCAAGGTGCTTTGCTGTATTACTCATTTGTGGAAAATGTGTGCTTATCCAACAAGTAAAGGAACCCAAAGAGCAGTCTTGTTCCCTAGGTTGATACCTAAAATTCCAATTCACATGCTACACAATCTAAGCCAAATATTTTGGAATTAAGCAGACAACTTTGAGAGAAATACAAATATTCTGACCCCAGACAATCCTTATAACTCAGCCTAAAACACTAAGCCAAAGAATAGGTGCCAGAGACAAATACAGTAGTCTAGGTTACCAATATTAAGAACTCTTAAAATACTAATTACAGTATATGATTCTCCTACCCTCCCTGATATTTGTCACCTCCAGATAAATTGCAAGCTACCAATTACCTCCAGCAATTTCAATGAAAGATGGAAGAAATATACTTTGAATTGTGTTGAGTTTCCCAGGTTGCATACAAAGATAAAATTTGGTTCATAATCAAGCATTTTCTTAGTAAGCCATTCATTATTAATCATATTGCTGGTTAAGAATGATGGGGCTTGATTTTGGATGTCAATAAATAGGGAAAAGTGGATGTTTTATTCTCAATGTTTACTGATCACAAAAAAATCTCTAGCATGTAGATGTGAACTCCCAATTGCATCAGATTGTCAACACACACAGGCATTCTAGAAGAGTTATATTTTATACATTGATTTATGCCTCTCCATTTTTCAACAGTAAACTTAGCAGAAAGAAACAGATACAAGCTCTCCCAGAGACAGGAACAAAATCTATAGACACTTTAATTAAAATACTATCCATGGAAAATCAATTCACTATGTAGAACTTCCAATACTGTATATATAACAGTAGTTTTTTAAAAAGTTGTTGAAGACACTCCTGGATTAGAATATTAGTAATGCAAATTAATGTATTAATGCATTACTTAATTAGTGCAATTATGTTTTGGGTTTTTTCTTCCTAGCATATTCCCACAAGTACAGGAACTGTTACTCTACCTCAATTCCAACTGTCTTAAAACATGACATATAAGGAACAATGCAAACAAATATTTCTCCAATATATCCAGTCTTGAAGCCTAACTACAGGCCTCAGATAACACAAATTGTTTTTTTTTTAATTACAACAGATCTAAGATGAACTTCCTTGTATGTTTTTTTTTTAATTTGAATTTCAAAACAAGGCCATTTCCTGCTTCTGGGCTGTATATTTTGACCTCTACAGCTGCACCAGGCACTGTTTGATTAGTAGCACAAACCAACACATAATTGATCATGTGTTGGGAATGGATCCCAGCCAAGAAGAAATGCTATTTAACCAAAGCGATGATGGTGATTTGTACCTGTCTGGAATTGTTGGTGCTCATAATCAACACCACCAGGCCCACCCAGTATTTAGTAAGCAATGGATAATACAATTGGAGTTGCTTTTATTTTTTTTCTGCATTAGGTATTGCACAGGACATTAGTTGCAGGCAACAAGTTTAACAACAATATTTAGTCATTTATGATTGAGATAGATATTTCTATTCATCATGGGCTGAGGTCCAGACACATAGTGGCAGAGCTGCATAAAGCTGTTCTGTTTTCCATAGTCGCCTCAACTCCAATTGCTGGAACAATCCATTCTGAGATGGAGATTGATGTGGAAAAGAGGAGTGCCCTGCCTCAGTGCCTCCAGCTGACAGTGTTAAGGACTGTTTAACTTTCCCCATCTACTTCATGTTGCCCTTTATTTCAGTCAATGTGTGAAGTGCTTTTGCTTTAACAACATTTCTGAACACATTAAAAAGACTTTGGGTGGTGCACAAGATCAAAACTTCATGAATAAGACTGATAATAAATTCTCAATATTATACTCAGTTGAATGAGTATTTCCTCTACAACTGTTTTCAGGATATTTTTTAGCTTTTGAACTTCTACCAAAACAGCGACCAATTGTTTTCCTACAAACCAAGTTTATAACAATGGTGAAATATGTCACACCGAGTAATTTATGTGACCAACTATTATAGTTATAATTCCCACTATTTTGCAAGTTATTAGATTGGATAAAAGCAACACTATAAAAGAATACTATAAAATATTATACCTAACATACTACAAGAAACAATCTGTAACTGAAAAAAATTGCATATAGATAATTCTTGACTTACAACAGTTCATTTAGTAACCATTTGAAGTTACAACGGTACTGAAAAAAAGAGACTGTTGACTGGCTTTCACACTAATAAACATTGCAGCTTCCCTTGATCATGTGATCATGTTTTGTGATCTGACAAGCAAAGTCAATAAAGAAACCAGATTCATTTAACAACCATGTTAACTGCAGTGATTCACTTAAACAACTGTGTTAAAAATTGTCATAAAATGAGGCAAAATTCACTTAATAACTGTCTCACTTAGCAATAGAAATTTTGGGCTCAATTGTGGTCAAACGTTGTATACTATCAGTATTGGGTAATATATCTGCCATTATCTGTCTTATTATAAATCTCCAAAAATGTGTGGAACCATTTGCTCTGTTTTAGGAAATTATTTCTACACATAAAATGAACAATTTTTGCATATTCTTTTGCATAAAGTATACAGTTTATGAAGCTATCATAAACTCCTGAAGCTATCTTAACCAGAATCAAATTATAGTTTCACTCAGCATGACACACAATTTAGATTATGTGGCTCAACTACAAGAACTAGTGAACAGATAGCCTAAAATATTTTTATTCATTCTAAAGTGAATGAAGGGCCTCTCAAAATAGTCATTAATCAAATTCTACCAGGGCACTTTATAACTAGATTTGAGAACATCCACATTATTGAAATTTAGCTCCATGTTTACCACCTAATATTTTCATTATAAGCATATATTTGTTATTTTAAAACATACACCAGTACCTTGCAGACAAATAGATTCTACAATAGCTTTTAACATTTCCTATGTGGATAAATGGTATTACATTAAATCTCAAAAGTCTGCAAATTAAAATACCTAAGAAATATATATAGAAGATCAGTATGCCTAGTGCAATCTATGCATATTATTTGCCACCTACAGGCTGCAGAAGACATGGAGTATTTTGTAGAGTTTATTAAAGGTATGGTAATAGATACATCACATGCAAGATTATATGTAAATTGTCACCACCTTGTTCAGTAGATGTGGACCCAAGAAAATAGGCATAAAGATATCAATCAGGTTAAACTTTTTATGGCTATAAAGATCCCCCTAAGAGAATGAACTGGCCCAGGAGGGAGAACCTCAAATTATAAAGCAGTATATATATATATAGATCCGTAAAAACAAAAGCCAAAATAGAACATAAAATCTAAGTTGAATCAACCAAATTATTATCTAGCTAAGCATTCTGTTCCCAGATCAGATGCCAAGAGAAAGCCCATTAAGCAGAAACTTCCATTAAGCAACTGCTTCCTATAACATGTGGACCAAACAAAGGTTATAGAGACATTTTCTGGTGATATTTAGGATAGTGCTTCTGGCTAGGGAATTCTGGGAGTTGAAGTTCATACATCTTAAAATTGTCAAGTTTAAGAAACATTTTAGGGGATTCTTGCACTGAGCAGGATGTAGTTTTTAATGGCCCTAATCTGGTTTTTCCTGTATCTGTCCTGCCTAGAAAGCTGATAATTTTAAATATATATCTTTTTAAGACAAGAATATCCAAACTGATATTACATTTGGGGGTAATGGATCTGTTCCTACACAGCCCAATGATCTTTAATCTAGCCTGACTCTTCCCACAATACTTCATAGGATGACTGATTTCTACTTGATGAGAAAGGTGGTTTTATTCCATGCAAACGTACGTCAGATTCCCAAATTGACTTGGAATACAGGGAGATCTGACCTATGTACATTTATTAAGGTGATTTTTAATTGTTTGGTGTTTAAAATACATTGAATTGGGCGCAAAAAGAAAACTAACAGATTTTTTAAAAAAACTATCCAGAACAACTATATCTTAGCTAGTTTTCGTATGTTAAATAATGGGTGGTTTCACCTATCAAGCCAAGTCAACAAGATAAAACAAGCACATCATAATATGGCTTCTTCTCAGTTGTTTAATATTAAGACCTGTTTTGACATTAACAGTAATGTCTAATATTACATGTGTCTCTCTCCAAGGTCCTCTGGCTTAGTATACCTTTTTCTTAGCATCTGCTTTGTGATACTTTTAATCAAAACACATGATCTAACACTCACTGCAATCCAGGGAACAAGTGACACCTTGTGAAGGATTAAAAACACTCAATGCTTCTTTGTAAAAATATTTTTAGAAGTACTGGTTGGCAACCTCCAAATGGCAGAGCAGAAAGTTTGCAGATAATGGAACAGTACTACAATTTAAGGCATTCTGACAGCCCAATATGGCACTGATTGCATTCACACATCGCACTATACCAGTCTGATGGTCAGTGTAAAGTCACTAAGGTTGAGAAACTCTGCACTACACCCACTGTTTAGCTACAGTTGACAATTATTGACTAGGTCCACATAGTATGAATCATAGCTTTCAACTCACACTAGCTGGGTTCAGATAAGTTAGGTCCAACACAAGCAAACCACAAGAATACAATTCAGGATTAATCGCCCGATTCTCAGAAATTAGCTTTTAATAAAGCCAACGAACTCAATCCCACCATCTACCTACAGTGTTATATCAGAAAACCACGCAGGCCTCTCCCTTTTCCTCTTTGCACGCCAGCACCCACTCTCTTTTGCGGAATGACTAGTCCTTTCACGTAATTCTGAAGCACCCCCCCGCCCCCGAAGGAAGAACAGGGCAAGAAGAGCTCAGGCAACGACTCGCCGATCGCTTCCAGCGTCCCAGGCAGTTCTGAACTCGCTCTGCTTGTACAGCCTCTTTTTATGGGGTGCATTATACAAAGGACCCATTAGCGCAAATCCGGCGGCAAATTCGCCTCAGTGTATAAACGCGTCCTTTGTAATCCGATGTAAAACGGCACCGTATAATGAAAATAATCGTTTTACACACTGGGAGCAACATCCAGAGGCACACGAACTGCACCGAGTAATGTGAGAGTTGCCAAAAAAAAAAAAAAAGGAACCGTGGGAAGGTACCTCGGGTGCTTTAAGACAACCAAACGGTTAAAGAACATGAAGTGGAATTATGGAACTTTATATGGAGCCGAGATGCTTCTCGCCTTCCGTTCCTTTCCCTGCCTTTTTTCACGGTTGCTTTGCAAGCCAACATTAATCTTTACAAGCGTACATAGGAACACCCGCCCTACAAGCGGGCGCAGCACCTTTTCACCAGTCAGCCTGGATGCTCAATGAAGCTTCCTAACAACGCCAAGAAATCTCTATTTTTAACTGGCTAGGACCCCTCTAAAAGCTAATTTGTAGTAAAAAAAAAAAAAAAAAACACCGGCAGATTAGCAGAGCGTGCGTTAAGACTAATTGCAAGCAGGTTTCAAAGCATACATTCCATATTCTGCAAGTAAAAAAATAAAGAAAAAGCACCCTGAGCTACAGAAATTCCCTAAACTAGCCCCAGATCGTTGCAGCGATGTTACTGTGAACGTCTCTGCTTCCGAAACGTTTAATTTTTGGAAACCTTACAGACCTGCCGGGTTATAAAATCCGACGACAGATCGACAAGCGCTTTGCAATAGGCTAGCTAGCCCGTTTGACATCTACGGAATTTCCCCAGAGTTAAGCGGTCCGTTTTTCTCTGTGATTGTGCCGCTGCCGTCTTAAAACATTGCCCGGGCTAAATTTCTAAGCCCTCCCGCCCCCGAATTGAACGGTCACCAAATCGTATCAACCGTCCAAGCCGCCCACGGCCTCAGCTCGCTTGCATGTCCTCAAGTCCACCGTCACCGGCAAGTTTGTCCTCTGGGGGACTCGGTTCAGGCTTCCTGCAGCGCAGGCTCGGGCGCGTTGGCGTGCTAGGGGCGCGCCGACCAACTCGTCCCTTCTCCTTCGGACGCAAAGCGGGCACTTACTTCTCATCCACATGCAGGCTGGGCGAACACTTGATGGCGAGCCATGTTTTCCACTGGACGTGGCGGGCTTTGTAAACCTGCCCGAAGCCCCCGGAGCCGATCTTTTCCCAGCTCACGAACTCGCTGGAGTCGAAGGTTTTCAGCAGCCCCATGGCCCACGAGGAGCCACCCTCCGTTTCCATGGGGCCCTTGGAGCGCTCCCCAGCGTGGCAGCGGGACTCTCTCCTCGAGCAACGAACCCCACCGCCCGCCTCGCTTCTCGCCACTGTCTCTTTTCGCCAGCTGACTCAAGGTGTACTCACGCACCCAGTCTGACATCACTTCCGGGGTTCGCTGCTCGCCGCTTCGTCTGCGGCGTAATCTGAGGAGTCCCGGGAGCTGAAGTGGCTGTTGTAACAAGGCAGGTGTTGCACAATCGCCTGCTGGAGGAAAATACGGTTTTTCCAACTGAACCGCGGGGGCGCCGGGGTAGGATCGCTTTTGGCACCTTTTAAAGAAAATGGCTTTTTATCTTCTTTTTTATCTATGTAAAAAAAAAAAAGAATGAAAGCGCTGTGAGGCTGAGTGAACAGGGAATCTTTTTCAATTAAATATTTGTTTCTAGTGTAAAAACGACCACTTTTTAAATTCTCATTTAACAGATTAACAGAATTGAACGGGACCTTGTAGGTCATCTAGTCCAACACCCCCACCCCATTTCTGACAAGTGGCTGTCCGGTCTCTTCTGGAAAGCCTCCAGTGATGGAGCTCCCACAACTTCTGAAGGCAAGCTGTTCCATTCCTTGACTGTTCTCACTGTCAGAAAATTTCTCCTTCTCCCAGTGTTATTCAAAGAGATCTCAATGGTATAGCTTCTCCTGCTTGAATGGGGTGTGTGTTGGAGTAGAAGACCCGCAACTGTTATTCTGTTGTCTGTGTGTTTTGACTGGTATTAATTACACCAATAACAATAACTGGCTGATATACCTTACCCAGCAAGTGGTCATTAATGGTACTATATCTACACAGAGGGAAGCAAGCAGTGGATTACCACAAGATTCCGTGTTAGAGTCAGTACTCTTCAGTGTTTTCATAAATGACTTAGATGATGGAATAGAAGGGGAACTCATCAAATTTGCAGCTGATACTAAACTGGCAGGAATAACCAACACCCTAGAAGACAAGCTCAGGATCCAAAAAGATCTTGACAGACTTGAACAATGGGCCCTAGCCAACAAAATAAAATTTAACATGGAGAAAAGTAAGGTTTTACACTTAGGGAGGAAAAACCAAAGGTACAAGTACACATTAGGCAAAACCTGGCTCAAAAACAGTAACTGCAAGAGGGACCTTGAAGTCCTAGTTGGACAATCACTTAAATATGAGACAGCAGTGTGCTGCAGCAGCCAAAAAAGCTAATGCAATCCTTGGTTGTATAAACAGAATCAAAATCATGTGAAGTATTAATCTTGCTTTATAAAGCCTTAGTAGACAGCACCTGGAATATTGCAATCAGGTTTGATCACCACATTACAAAAAAGATGTTGAGACTTTGGAAAAAGTACAAAGAAGAGCAACTATGATGATTAAAGGCCTGGAGACTAAAACATATGAAGAACAGTTGCAAGATTTGGGTTTGGCTAGTCTAGAGTAAAGAAGGATGAGGGAGGACATGATAGTAGTATTCCAGTATTTGAGAGGCTGGGTCAATTTAATTTCCAAAGCACAAGAAGGCAGGACAAGAAACAATGGATGAAAATTAATCAAGGAGAAAAGCAACCTGGAATTAAGGAGAAACTTCCTAACAATGAAGACAATTAACCAGTGAAACAGCTTGCCTTCAGATGTTGTGGGTGCTTCATCACTGGAGGGTTTTGAGAAGAGACTGGACAGTCATTTGTCTGAAATGGTGTAGGATCATCCTGCTTGAACAGAGACTGGATTAGAAGACCTCAAGGTCTCTTCCAGCTTTATTCTAATTCTGAGAAACATTATAATGTTATTAATGGGGCCACAGTGGATGGTGTAGTTAGGACACTGAGTCAAAAGACCATGGAAAGGTTTGTTTGTTTGTTT
>JAEANM010000851.1:0-31554 GCA_017656035.1 Myanophis thanlyinensis
GGCAACAGGGGTGGCAAGGACATTTTTAGAGGTGGCACTGGCCACCCTGGCTACCCCTCTGGCTACGCCCCTGCTGGAGGCAAGTTGTTCCACTGATTAATTGTTCTAATTGTTATCAATCCAGGTCCAACTGGTCCTGTGAGATGAACATTTGAAATCTTAATTTCTGATCTCTCACTGGGCTTTGGATGCTGAGTATAGGAATGAATGTTGTCTTGGGTACTTCTGTTTCCCAAGTCTTGATCATTCTTGTTTTGTTTGACTAATTTCTACCTACTACACATAAAAACTAAAAATTGGAGATAAAATTCAGAAATTGGAATTTGCATTACAAAGTACTGCTGTCATTGAAACAAGAAGAGGCACTGACTATTCTTAGGCAAAGAATCATTAGCATGGAATTGCAAACTGAATATGGCAAAATATCAAAAGATATTAAATTATGTCACATGAAGATCTATTTCAAATCAGCCAAACATTATAACCAGCTTACAGTTAATACATTTTGTAAGGCTTTAATGTTGTTGCATTTTGACATCTTGCCATCTGTTATATTAGTAATAAGTTTCAGAAAATTTCCTATGGAAAAAGGAATTAGTCCTTTTACTCTGGGGATATTGAATCACTGGCCTATGTGTTACTCTCATATAACTTCTATACCCACATATGGAACTTTCAACACCTCTCATTAGACCATTCTCTGGATCTTCCAAATTAATTTAAAAAAAATATGGCAGATAAAGAGCCTGTAATAGCACACAAGCTGTTGCAAAATTTGCATTTGCAGCCTGTAGCACATGTGTCAATTAATGGCCAATTAATTTTAGGCTGATTTTGGGGAGGGGCCTGTAGTTTGTAGGGAACTGCATAAAGCACTAGACATAGCATTTTCATGGCCATTTGTTATATAGTGTTTGCCTGTCTTTTTTCTTTTATTTCCTTTTAATCTTATTTTATTATATTTAAACTACATATCTAAATATGTTTGGGTTTCTGACCTATAATAAAGTAATTAAACTGAACTTTCCTTTCCTTTCCACATACTACCTTGTTTAGTTTTATCACGTTCCCTTGATATCGCTAAGAATTAAAAACATGCTGTCTAGATTGCAAATTTTTCATAAGATTCTGTTTTGCCCACATATTATTCATAGCTATGTTTATACACCATAATTATCATTCTCCAATCCCATGACATCCACATATAGTCTTTAATTCCCAGTTATCTCATCAAAGGCCACAATACCTGGAGAATGTTGGGAGGTGAAATCCATACATCTAGAAGAGATTCAGACTAAAGAAAAAAGAATTAATTTTGTTGAATGTGTCCATAATCGGTGAATTAATTGAATTAACCACCTTTTAACTTTGTATGCTGTATAAATATAGTTTTAAATATTCAAATATTAAATATAGCGTCTATATCGTTGAAGAGACCCATTAGGTTTTAGGAATTTGGTATCACCAATATATAAATCATATACAATTTGGTTTCTACTTATTCTAAGTACGCTATCAGGACACTGTGAGTTTTTGGCCCACCTTATGAAAAGCTGGTTGGGTGACTTTGAGCCAATCACTTTTTTCTCAGCTCCATTCACTTCACAGGATCGTTGCGAGGTAAACAGGTGGAGAAATTAGTATTAGGTATCTTCACTGTCAGAGTTATTTATAAAAATAGCAAAGGCAGGATAAAATAAATAAGAGTGTTCTAAGAATTGCTTGGAAATGGTAGGATGCACACTACTAACTCTTGTTCAATGGAATTAATCTGAGAACTGAGACTCAACCTCCATTGAGTATACTTCCCCTTGAAAATATCATTAGGGTACATTTCTGGACCAGACCTTAAACATGGATGCTCAATTTTGATAAAGACAAATGTTATTGCCTCCAACATTAGTTGCAACTAGAGTGCCTCATACTTTATCTTGATTACATATGAATTCTTAGAATGTGCTACTCACAAAGTCACCAAAAATATAATTTTTGTGATTCATCTACTAATTCCCATCATACTAATTCCCTATGTATGGCTTTCATTCTGTAGAACTATAATTCCCAATATCCCAATAGTAATAATGAATAAATAGTAGAAAATGTATCAAATACTATTAAAGTATTTAGATACTATTAAAGTGTGAAAACACTGACTATGAAATATAATTCATTGTTCCATCAGAATCAAGTGAAGCTTTTGTCAAATATCCTCCACACATAAAAGAAACTATTCACAATATATTGTTACAATGTAGTTCAACAGATGTAATAAAATTCAGGATATTAAATTTTTACAGTAGACCTACAGATTAATTTTATTTCATCAGTATGTTCTCATATACAAACCAGAAAAACCATGCTCTAGTTATTTTTATACTATAGAAAAAATCCAATCAATAGACCACTCAAATCAACATTATGTTTATTCAGGAACAATCTAAGATTGCACATCACCACACAAAGAGTAGATTATGCATTTCTTGGAGTCATCTTGATCAAAAGCCAGATATGGATCACTGCAGATCTCACAGTTTAAAGAATCTTGCATTTCAGTGTCCCCATAGTGGAAAAAAGTCATTTATAGAGTAGATTACTGCAAATAATGATCAAATAACAAATAGCAACCACATCCATATGTTTGTGCTAGGTTAGGACAATCAACAGAATCTTTTTTTTTAATCTGCTGCTGATGCCCAAATACCTGAATACTAGGAAAATTTAGGAGTCATGCTTAGGGCAACAGTGGTTCAAAAAGGAAGTATAAAGATATGGTTTATCATCATAAACAAAAAAATTCTTTTGTAAATACCCAGGCTTAAATCTATGTTTTTTCCTATGATTCTTCCTGTAACCTGACATAACTTTAAGTGAATAAAAGTAGCTAATTTCTACATTATGTTCTGCATCGTAATGTTACTTCTGTTGTCTAGATGTGATCTATGGCTTTTCTGAATTTTGAATTAGAGCAGTGTAATTATTGAGAGTTGACAAATATTTGTTCTTGGGGCAGGAATTTTGCTATTGTGACAGCTTCAAAAAGTGATGTCATCTATCAATATGAACAGTGCTTTCTGACAAATGTCATGTGGAATTGTGAATATCTATTTGTGCATCTGTACCTTGGACACAATGAGGATTCATATTTTAGAACTTTATTTGTGATCCAGATTTGCAACACTAGACCTAGAATTGTGTTCTTTGTCCATGGAATCACATATGAACTGTAATTTGTTGGTAGTATCAGATATTAATACCCTTTCTTTTGCAACAGGTAACTACCCTTCCCCAAAATAGGCAAAATATAATCATCTGCTGGTATGATTATTTTTCCTATTGCAACTTCTACTTTATAATGGATTTGCTATTTAGTTTAGTTTATTCTACAAATTTTATAAAATGCTTTAAATGTATGTTTTATTTTAAATCATTTTTTTATTGGAAACTACTTTTTAAGATTTTTTTTTTAAAAATGGGATATACACACATTCAAAGCACATACACTAAGAAAAAGCATTTTATAATTTCATGGATTTAATTCTTACTTTGTTCTTTTTTCTTCATATATAGAATAAATAAAATGTTTTATATATCTTTCCACTAAATATAGGTATATTTAGAACTTTATTTATGACCCAGGTTTGCAACACTAGGCCTAAAATTGGAGATATGAAGTTCTTGAAAGTAAATGTCCACATAATAACTACAAATCTAAGATATAAAGATGCTTGAGATTTATGAATTTCAGTTCCAACAATTGTAGAAAGCCAAAAAAGAAAATATACAATCATCATTACAGAGGAACAAATTCATCCCACAAAATTAAATTATTTGAAACCTAAAACCATGTTTTTCCAAATGCATGTAAGGTCTAAAATGTGGATGATAGTGAATACTAGTTCTACTTCATGAGTTCTTTCGTTTCACTCATAAACATGATTCATATATTTTGGTGCTGTAGGATTCCCTTCCCCCTCCGCACATATCTACATACATACTGAAATGTCCTCTGTATGGTGGAGAGGAAGGAGAGCAAGGCCTAGAAAATTTATTTTCCATTTCTTTCAACTGGCAAAGCACAAAGAGAAAATAAGCAAACATACGTTCGTTCATCTTTGCTTGTTTGTATGTAGAGGCAAGGCATTCACTATTTTTAGCTTATCTCCCAGCTCTCGGTCACCTTCCCCTCCCATCCCTCATAATTTCTAATTGCATTTTGGCAGGTCTATAAAAGTCGCGTTTGCGTATTAGAATCGGCTTTAATTTGACAGGCAACTCCAGAAGAAGATGATTGGCTCTGTAGGAGATGACGCCCTAACAACAAGGTGGAGCTGGAAAAAAATGGATTAAAAAAAAAGAAAGCGAGAGAGAGAGAGAGAGAGAGAGAAAAGGGAGTGGGGGTGGAGAAGCTCGGCTTTCTAAAATCTATACGAATGTCATTCTCACGCAATGATTTAGAATTGAATCCCAAACCAATTGTCAATAAAATTCAACGGGACACAAAGAGTTACAGCCTTCCCTTCCCGCCCCCGTTTTGCCTGTTTATAAGGCAAAGTGGGACCTTTAAAAAAAAAGCTTGCTTGTTGCCAAAAATATGTCTGCCTTCAGAAATAATCTGATGGCGTTGCAGCAGCTAGCGCTCTCCGGGTTGTAATTTTGAAATTCTCCCTCCCTGGTTCTTTCGATACCATCATTTGAAAGGGAGATGTAGAAAGGGGAGGTCGCAGGAGGAATTAAAATCGAGTGCGTGTGATTTGTGCTCGTTTTACAAACGCCAAACGAAGAGGATTTGTGGCAAATGTAAGCGTTTTTCTCCCCTCCTCTCTCTCTCTTTTCCTTTCCCCTCCTCCCTCTCGTTTGACTACAGTGTTGCAAAAGCAAAGAGCAATAAAAACATACACACGTACACACTCCAGAATCGCGAAAGATAGACCCACAACCTGGTGAGATCAAACAGAGAAAGCGAGAATGAAGCGCTGGAAACATGTTTCCTTTGTACCAATCCTATCTAGGGAGCAAATGAGAAAAATGGGGACTTGTGAAGAAGGGCTGTGAGGTTGCCTAAGGATCCGGGAGCCGAAGAGACGGGCTGATTGGAAGAAAAAAGCAGAGAGATGGAGGCGGGGGAAGTGCGAGCTCTCTGCGGGGACTGGAGCGAGTCCACGCCCGGGGCCAGCGCTGCAGAGCTGGCGTGCATTCAACCAACGCTTCCCAGCTAAAGCAAGCCCAGGAAAGAAGAGGGGGGAAAAGGGGGCGCTTTTCTCCAAAGTCCTTCCGATCTGCAGGTAGGTTGCAGACGTAGAAGGGGACTAAAAATCTCCCCTCAGATCGACTCCAGGATGGAGCCCCGTTGCAAAGAAGGGCGGGTAGGCAAGGACGGATCAGGGGGAGGGGGGGGGAGAAGGCACGATCCGAGGCGCTGCTGCCTACAGCCGGGGCTGGCTTTGCGGCAGTACGAGCGCATGTGGAGCTCGCCATTAGCCCGACGTTGTGCTCCACCATCTGGGGCTGGAGGGAGGCGCTTTTGTTACCTCCTCGGCTCCGGCGGTGAAGCAACGCAACCAGGCTGGGAGGCAGGCAGCGGCGGCAGCAGCACCACCACCACCACCCGTTGCTGCTTTTTCCGCCCAGCATTTCAAATTTCCTCGGTAAGGTTAAAATACGGGTTCAATCGAATTTTTTGGGGCGCATATATTAAAAGAACGAAATAACATTTTGAACTTTAATATTCCCTCTTTTCAAGCATATTTTAGAGAGTTCGGGTATATTAACGCCACCGTATCTATCAACGGATTCTTTAAAATAGCATGTATTGCAAACGCATTTGGGGTTGCATTTTCTCCAAGGAATCCGATCGGAGCCTTGGTAGAAGCAATCGAATCGGGGGCCCTTTCTCGTCTTCCGGCGCCTTCTTAGATAGGCCGCGCCGCGGCTTTCGACTATAGAAGGGCGAGAACGGAAGGCGGTGGCTGCCCCAGTCGCCGTTGAGTCGTGGCGGAGGTAGATGGAAAAACTAGGCGGTGTAGGCTGTGGCGCAGAGACCTGAGCTCTTTTCCTGCTCCCGCCTGAGCTGCTTTTAGAACCAAAAGGGCGCTGCTAGGCGTGAAGGGAAAGCAGCAGTGGAAACAAGCCGTCGTCTTGTAAGCCTTTTCCTCATCGCCTGCACCGTGAAAGAAATCAAATGCGGCGGAGGAAGTTTTGGGGTTTTTTTCCCGCCTTCTGAGAATTGGTGCCCACTGGCTTTATAAATTACGTGCAAAACATTTCGCCTCAGTTTTACGAAATGTGCCGCGGTGGATTCCTATTACTTTCCCTCGCTTCTACCGCGTTGGACGGTCTTGGCGAGCTCGGGCGCCAGAATGGCCTTTTCGACCGTCGACCGATTGGAGCCAGCGCGCTCCGCCATCCGAAGGGTGGTTCCATGCAGGCGAACAGCTCGGCGTCCCTCCCCTGCTCTCGACGAGCAGCTTTTTCGGGGGGCCCCCGTTGCGGTTGGGTGTAGAGAATCGGGTTAACGGGGTTTGACTCGCCGACTTCCCCTGCGCCCTAGGCGCACAGGGGGAGGCGCTCCCCGGGGGTCTGGGCGCTGGTAGAAGGAGAGGAGGAGGCGGCGGCGGCAGTAGCTGCCGCAGCCAGGACGTGCTGCCCTCCCTCGGCTCTGCCTGGACGCCCCCAGCCGGGCATTCATTTCTCCCTCCCGCCAGCCAACCATCCCCGCCCCCCTTCCACCAGCGGCTCCGATGGGGCTGCTGCTGCAGCGGCTCTCCGGCTCCTGCTCCTCCCCACTCGCGACTGCCGCCGCCACAACGAGGCGGGCTTGTCTCATCCTTATTAACCGCCTCGGCGAGGTTACACCGACGGAGAGAAGAGAGACGCGGAACTCGCTTGCTGCTCCCCTTTACTCTGCAAGACGCTGGGCTGCTCGGTGCCTGGCTCCCGGCCGACGAAGCGGGATCCGCTGCTTCGCGCTCTGGTACAGGGGTTTGGGGGGGAACCGAAGTTCGTTCTTTAGTGGCCGGGGAAAGCTTTCACCGCCCGCCCGCCCGATCGACGGGGAACAAAGCGGGAGCCCGCCTTCCCCGCTAGATTGTCCGAAGGGGGATAAACGAACAATTTACTGTATCGAAGGCTGCCTTCTTTAGGGATCGTGGTTTGGGCTGGGATGCGAGTCTTATTTATTGAGATAAAGGGATCTTCTAGTGAAGGGAAATTCTGGACTTGGGAAACGAGCTCTGGTTTCCTTAGGATTATTTTCGTAGGGAGGATTCCGCTGGGAACGGAGGGTGATCTCTGTTAACGCAGTTGTGTTATGTATAGATCTTGAATAAATCCCGTAGAAATCCAATAGAGCGAATCAGAAGGGAGCGAAATCCTGCGGAAGGAGGGAAAAGATCCTGGAATCCGTCGATCTCAATGTTCCCCCTCCCTGGAAGGACGACTGAAGTTGGTTGGCGAGGAACGCTGGCAATGTCGAGAGCCGACGGGGGCGAGATCGTAGCGAAACACTGACTTTTTCGTCTTCGAGAGTCAAGGCGGGGAGGAACGAAGGAACGGGGCCAGGAGGCTGGAGCCCGAGCTGGGGTTGAAAAAAAAAATGGGGTGGGAGCGAAATCAGGCAAGCGAGGTGGCGGCGGCGGCTAGATTTCCCCTTCGGTGGCGCCCGCAGGGCGTGCGGAGAGGAAGGAGGCGGGGGGAAGGAGGCGAAGCAGAAGCAGCTGCACCACCAGCTCCGTCGGTTCGGCTCGGCTCTCCCTCCTGCCTGCCTGGAGACAGGCGAAGAGAGGGGGAGGGTGGTAAGCAGCAGCTGCGCTTCTGCTGTTGCAGGAAGGCGGCGACGGAGATTGGCTGGCGGTGGTGCGGCCTCTGAAGAGCTGCTGGAAGGGGAGGGAGAGAAGAGAGGTCTGCAGATCCCTCCCCTTTGCCTGGCCTGCCTCCTCTCCACCCCTCCCGCCCGATTCGCCTTTACTCCGCCCACCCTGTGGGTGGGTGCTGCGTTCTCTCTTGCAAGAATATCCGCTCGCTGGTCCAAGAAAACCTCAGCGTTCTCGTTTCTTTCGCCCAGAGATCCGATCCGGTCCCTAGCTGCTGCTTCCTCCTCCGTTAATGCTGGCTGACGTCTGTCTCGCAATAATTCCGCTTTGATAGCAAGACTCTCATCTGAGTCGCTTTTTTCTTTTCAGTTCTCATTATTATCTGAAATTATATTTAATTTTGCGTCTACGCCTACGGGTGGAATATGATCTTAGTCTTTCTTCAGACGTCTTTCTATTCTTCCATGGTTTTAACCGAGGGCCGTCTGGCTTAACTGTGCGGGTAATCTCTGTGGCTGCAAGATCACAACTAAATTTAGCTGGCTGGTTCCCTTGATTTCTGCCCCCCCCCCAAAAAAAATCTTCCTTTACTTTATAATCTGCCAACTCTTATCCACTTCTGTTTTAGTTTTCTTCCTCACCTGAAAAATGGATTCTGCTTGAAGCAGCTTTCCTCACCTGCATCATTGAGGTTTTTTTTTTCCAGTAAAGCAGATCCCACCAAACCCCATTTCTCTTGCTCCTTAGAATTGATTGATAGATTGAATTTGAAATCTCTTTTACGGCCAAGGTCAGTCCCATATTCTATCACAGGGAATTCTAAGCTGTTCATGTAGCAGTCTTAGGCCATTAGTAGCTTCCTCAGCTTTATACAAAACTTTTCAACCCTACATTGTGGGTACCTGTCTTCTCTTTCAGCTCCCACTTTTTCTTGAATGTATGAGTAGCTCACAGGTTCCAGGTTCAAGAATTGTTTGATTCTTGTATTAATTTCCAGGAGTTACTAATCCAAACTCCATGTTTGTGAGACTCTTTGTGAGAATAACTTGGTAAGCAGAGATCCTTATTCCAGTTTGTCTTTTTCAGGGTGAAAATTGATTGACGCCACCGTGAAGGGGGAAGACAGGGAGCAGGAAGGGGGAGACCCGGGAGGTGTCACCCTTAGGTCTGAGAGGTGGAGGATGAACGGAGAAGCAGATAGTCCAACAGATTTAGAAATGACGGCCCCCAAAAATCAAGGTGAGAAGGAATGCTCCTGGAAAAGCTAACATTGCAGTAGAAAATTATGCAGAATCATAATCAGTTCCCAGCTGCCACTTCTTGAAATATTCAACTTTATTGATTTTTAAATAAATACTACTTATTGATATTTAAATAAATACTTACTGATTTGTAAAGATGTTTAGCTACTTTCATTAAAAAGAATCTCAAACTGAGCTGAATACTGTTGCTAATAGATAACACAGGTGGAAGAAAAACTTTGAAAATGCTTGATTCTTTCTCAGATATTTGTTACGATCACACAAACAAGGTATAACATTCTTCTGGCTTTAACAGCAACTTCATCTATTCTTGTCTGCATTTAGAAAACATAGCTTGATCATGGTTAACCATGAATACATCACAAGGCTGCCACCAACAAATTGTGCAGCTGGAGTTGGTTATTCTAAAGTTCCTATATCATCTGAATGTGATCCAATGAAAATATAAAATATAGTATGATTTTTTAAAAAAACCAACCAATGGTTCCCTCTACTCTCCCCTCCTTTACAAGTCTGCATTTTGGGCATTCAGATCAGTCTGTATTTATGGCCATTTGCTGTATCCCACAGTCATGTGACCATGGCTTATGTTTTTTGCTAGAAAAAACTGGTGTTTACTTCTGATTTTGAGCAAAAAAGCATTCCTAGTGAACAATGGATTCACTTAATGCCCATAGCCTTCACTTAACAATGCCCCCCCCCCCCAATGTAGTAAAAATAAATCCTGGTCATGATCATCACAATTTAATAACCATAATTGTCAGGCCCAATGTTTCTCTGCTGCCTGTAATAAGAAAACAAAAACACTGATAGCTATTATTTCTTTTAAAACTTTTTAAATATGAAATGTATTGGAACTATAACTCCCAGAATTCTAAAGGCTATGCTGACCTTGAACGGTACTATGTTGCTATGCCAAGACATTTGAAGGGCACCAATTTGGGAATAGCTGCTCAGGAACATATATGAACTCATGCATAATATGTTTTTTTTTCCCCTTTTTGCTTTTCCTCCAGACCGTTGGACCCAGGAAGACATGTTAACCCTCTTGGAGTGCATGAAAAATAACCTGCCCTCTAATGATGGCAGCAAGTTCAAAACCACAGAATCCCATTTGGACTGGGATAAAGTGGCCTTCAAAGACTTCTCTGGTGACATGTGCAAGATGAAATGGATTGAGATCTCCAATGAGGTAATCGTTTTCTGAGCTCAAAGAGGACTGACCTGAAATTATACTTTTTTATAGGATGATTTGCCTTGCAATTTTTATTTGAGAATTTTGATCCAGTAACAGTTCCAGTGTGATGGCAAGAATTATCATGTGGTAAGATGAGCAGCCAGTAAATTTTATAAATGGCAAAGTTTTTAGTGCTTTTTGCCTTTAGAGGTTTCCCCATTTATGTCTCAGGAGCTCTTTTAATAACTTTTATATTCTCAAACCATTAAAACAGTGTTTTTCTTCTTTCTCTCCTCCAATCAAGGCACCCCTTATTTGGCCCAGGCGTGAGCTATCTTATGGCTCTTGACTGCTTTACTGTATTCAGGCTACAGTTCTGAACTGAATTTTCTGGGGATAAGGCAGAGGTTTGCTGTTTGAATAGTTAGCAGAGGGTTGCCTTGTTAAATTTCAAACTTTACAAAAATGCATTGCTATTACTATAGAGATGGTAATTGAACAAATTTGACTGCATGTTGAACTATGATTTAGAACAGGGCTCAGTAAGCTATGGAAAATACGGAGGAACTACAATTCTATGGCTATCCTATTATTAGCAGGAATGCTAGATGAGAATGTAGAAGTTCATCAAAACCTGAAAGACCCAATCCCACTCCCCCTGATTACATTCCATATAGATAAGCCTCAGCAAAATGTAACCATACACCAAGTTTGCATCCCCTGCCCTCCTCATTTCCCCTTGAATAGTTAAGTTAGGGTGACTGCTAAATTTAGTTTCACTGTTAAAAATGTGGATTTACTGATGATTTGAATGAAGAATTATGATTTAAAACAAATTTTAGTTCTTGTTTTCCCAGTTGACAGTACTGAATTTTCTAGCTGCATTGTAAACTGTCATTCTTAGAATTTACAATCAGCTTTATGGTTGTGTCTGTATATTGAGGACATCACTTTGGGAAAGATTTCATTGGTTTCATTGATATATGCTATCAGCAGCTACATGTTAGCTGCAGCACAGAACATTAATTATTAGTCTCTCCAAATTTGCAGTATAATTATTAGGGCTATCTATTGTTCAATTGCCTCCATGACATGTTCATTATAAATGTTAGTATTCTGATAATCTCAGCATAATAGTGTACTTTTTTGAAAATGAAAGGCAGGAATACATTTCAGTTCACTAAAACAAAGAAAAGAAAAACAATTCTTCCTATCTGCAGGAGAATAATCTTTTTACTATTACTAGTTTCTGCACAAATAGATTGACAAAAGATCCTACTTGTCAACTGAATCATACAGCAAATAATTTATTTTGATACATCAATTTAAATTAGCAGCCTTCAAAATAATCACAACACTGTTCTCTTGTCTCTCTTCCTACTTCATTGCAATTTACTATGTATTCCTGCAGGTGAGAAAGTTCCGGACTTTGACAGAATTGATAATGGATGCTGAAGAACATGTTAAAAACCCATACAAAGGCAAAAAACTGAAGGTAGGTGTTGGCTTCAAGGAGGACATAATAAAATAACTTTCTTTTGAATCAAGTCGGCTGCTCGATTATTGCCTTTCCTCAAATGGCATAAAATTGTGATTAACAATTCCAGTATTTCTTAAGACTCAGGTTTGTTTCTGTTCTCTTTTTCAGGTTATCCTTTAGTTTAATAATGGCTTATAGGAAGTCATAATTGGTAACATATCCCACTCTATGGATTTACCCATAAATCCACAGAGTTTGGATTTATCAAGAATTCTCAGCAGAGCTTATTTCCTTGTTAGATTTCTATCTTCCCTTCCCTCCTGAGACTCAAGGTGAATCATATAACACTCCTTTTTCCACCACAGTTCTGTCTGGCAGTTTGGGTTGACGGGGAGAGTAACTGACCTAGAGTTACCCATTGAGCTTTCTAGGCCTCCTGGGTCTTCATCAAACACCTTAACAACTATATTGGATGTTCCCCAAGTTTGTATGTGCAGGTGTACTTACTGTATATTTGTTTCAAGTGAAAGCTAATAGCTATTGATCATTTCAATTGAATTCAGGAGAATGGGAGAAAATTTAGAAAGGTTCTAAGTGTGTGCATAATTTTAAATACTATTTATCAACACAGTAGCTATTTTGTATTGATCAAAACATAAGTATTAAATAAGTTATTCACTGAACAGTATTGGTAAAAATGGCTGATCTGAACATTGAGAGTCACATGTTCATCAAGTGGGTCACATTGTGATTCCAAATCACACCACTATCGTGCAATTTTTGAATATCGTTTGTTAACTGTTATGGGGCAGGGAAAGGGTTCCATTTATTTCTGAATTAGAGATAGAAACAAATATATCCTTAATAGACTTTACTCTTAGAATGTGAAACATTGAAAATGATTCATCCCAAAATGTGTGCCAAGAAAGAAATATTACAGTTATGAGAACAAGCATCTTAATTATTAAAATTGACTGAGAATCAGAATGGCCATTCTTGAAAAAAACCAATTACATGGATCTGGCATTTTCTCCACAATCAGATGCTGTTAGTCTTGCTCCATTATTCACATTAAAACTAGTGAGATTTCTCCTCCTCCTTGTAATGATTTGCATAGTGAATTACAATTTACATCTCTGCACAGTCCATTCTTCTAATCAGTGGTCGATGAAGAGAAGGTATTTCTGCCACTTCTCTTTGGAATATAGCTGAATTGTTCTACATTCTGCTGAAGACATGCTTCCATTCCTAGTTCAAAATCTAGAGTATTGATTTATGCAGAATTAATAAACATGATGATAGGTCTCTGAGGAACTTGTTTTAAGTAATCTTGCTACCCCAGCATGCTGATACTGATTCTTGTGTGGGTCTTTGAAGACATTATTACTATCTGAAGAGTTTACAAATAATTGTCAGATGAAATCTAGGTAGAGGAATCTGCATTCTGTGTTATATTACAGAAAAGCAAAAAAAGAAAAAAAAAGAAAAAAGAAATCCTCTGTGACTTGTACATTGGAAAGTTGGAATTAATTGGACCAGGAAAAAAAATATTTGAATCAGTACAAGAAGTCCTTGACTTACGACCACAATTTGGTCAAGAATTTCTGTTGCTAAGCAAGGCCATTGTTAAGTAAGCAGCACTTAGTTTTACAAACATTTTTGCCAGGTTTTTAAGCAAATCACTACAATTGTTAAACGAATCACAGAGTCATTAAGCAAAGCTGGCTTCTCCCATTCACTTGGTGATGAAAGGTAACTGGAAAGATTGAGAATGATGATCACGTGCCAGGGACACAGCATCCATCATAAGTACATGATAATCGCTAAGCACGTAAATTATGATCATGTGATCTTGGAGATACATGGTAACACATGCAAAGGCTGCTGATTTAGAACCTTTCAGTTGATTTCCTGATGCATCATTTGAAAGACCACCTACTCTCACACAGGCATTTCTATGTGTTCTCTTTCTAAGTCATTCTTGTATATAGAAAACCATGTTTGTGGTTGAAGCTTTTTGATAATTTCTGAAAATAAATTATAGAAATGAGCTAATGTCCAGACAGCTGCAACCCTAGTATTTTACATATATGGCTCTGCTGGTTTGCAGTTTAATTTTTACAGCACTGTCTACCAAACAACCCTGTATAGCCTTGTATATAAGACATTAAAAAGCTGCATTATTTAATTAAAAAGTACAGTGTTCAGAAGAAAATGTGTATTTGCTGTTCATCTGAGGGCTGTTCTTTTTCCAGGTGACAGCTAAAGCCCAAAATAAGTGTAATTTTTTTTCTTTGTGATGCTATTTCATTTTTCTGGCCATATAGGTGGGATATATTGCCTTGGAAGTCTAAACTTAACAAAATAATTTATCTTGTAATACTTCAATTATTTAATACATCTCTTATATTTTCCTACATTTTTAATAATAGAGTAGGTAGCAAGTACAATATATTATTATGGCTTTTGATAACTACAGAAAGAAAGCAAAGAGATTCTTTTTAAAAAAAACTTAATAACAGCCAGTAAAAAAGGAAAACTTTAAAAATATTTATATATTGTGTAATTTGTATTTTTAAGCCTTAATAATATATATAATCTTACAGTAACTATATTAGTGGCCAATAATTAACGAATTAACAAAGGTAGCAATAGCAGGAATTCTTAATTGGAATTAACAAAAATGACAAATTTGGAAGACCTATTTTTATAACAAAGCAGACAAGATGTACTATTTTGAAACCCAAACTTTGGAGGCAATGAGCATCCATATGTAGAATTATAATCTATTAATGATCCCTGTGGCAGCCATTATACCAAACAAAAACAATATACTTTGTAGAGATAGGTTTATTAAAAAACCACTGGCACAAAAGATAAGGCAAATTAAGGTGCGCTGTATTTTTCAGTAAGCAAAGTGAAAGATTTTAACTTTGGCCTTAGCTTCTTCCTCCTTTGCTTGGTTGAGAAGGAGTATGAAATAAAGTCTTCTAAAATAGTAGTGTTTTCCTTTGACCTAACAGGCAAAGCTTATCAAAAGATGCAATCAAATGTTGAATAGGCATTGATGTGCAAATATAATTGGAACAAACACTATGTTAAATTTCCTGTAAACTGCAAGATCTCTGAAGTAGCAGTTTGAAGTCAGTTTTATCAGATTATACATCAGTATTATCTGGGAGGGCTATAGGTTTCTTTATTTTTGTGAAATGTTTGTGAAAAACCAATTGCCTATTCCATTTTTTAAAAGACAGATTGACTAGTGGCATAGTTATTAACAGGTATTAAAATTAATAGCCCCCAATTGCTACAATGTTCACTGAAGCTTGAAGCTTCCAAAGTAAGGAAATATTTTGTATTTGGGATCCTTGGTGCTCTTTGAACTTGGTTTGCTTGCAGATGTTTCATTATTAAACTAAATAACATTAGTCAGACTGCTGATGTTACCTAGTTTGGGAATGAAATGTCTGCAAGAAAACCACCAAGCTCAGAGAATCAAGAATCAATAGTTCAACTTGAGCTATAAATATTCTTCTATCAATATTTTGTATGATTTGTGAAAAAATGCAGAACCTCTTAACTTTACACTTTAACAGAACACTTTTTCCAATTTCTTACACTGTTGCTAATGATAAAAGTTAAATTAAAGATTCTAATCATGCTTTTAGGTTTATAGTGCTGCATTTTGAATATAGAAATTATGTTATGCCAGGATGATTTGTTCATTTAGTTTAATATTGCTAACTGATTGGTCTTGGTCTTTCTACAGTTGGAGATGCCACAGGCTTTACATGGAGGTTTTGGGCCAGTCACTGTCTCTCTCAGGCTAACTTACCTCACTAGGTTCTTGTGGTAGGAAAACAGAAGAGAGAACACAACGTATAAAGTAGAGTTTGTGTGTGTGTGTGTGTGCGTGTGTGTGCGTGTGTGTATGTTGCACTCTTGAATGAAAGGAGAGAAAACTACCGGTAATGAATAATAGCAATATGTCACAATAATAACTAGGAATTAAAGGTACAAATTGAGGACAAGTTGTGGCAGAAACATAGAATGGGCTTTCCTAGTCTGATGCTTTCCAGATGTGTTGGAAAATGATTGGGAATTCTGGGGGTTATAATTCCAGCCCACAAAAAGGTGCATGGTTAAGAAGACTGTGATAAGCTTCAATGCTGGTCTTTCTTGCAAAGTTAATCTGTTTCAGAAACAAGTAGTTTAAACTAGTAACAAACAGCAATGACAACCAATTTAAGTCTTTATATGTCTTGAGTAGTTCCATTTTTATGTCTCCTCAGAGATGCTAAGCTGAAATAAAGTTTACATAAAATTAGTGGAGTTTCATGGTTGAATTTAATTATGTGTGTTACTTAAATATCCTATCACCTTATTCCATATATTTGGCACAGCAAACAAATGTTATAAACAAAACAGAATGAGAAGATTAAGTGACTCCAATTTTTTTTTTTTCATTTTTTGTGGAAACAGATCATCTCAAAATATTTTTCTTTACTTACTTCCTGCCCCTATTCAGAAGCATCCTGACTTCCCAAAAAAACCTTTGACTCCGTATTTCCGTTTCTTCATGGAAAAGCGAGCAAAATATGCTAAGCTACATCCAGAGATGAGCAACCTGGACCTAACCAAGATTCTCTCAAAGAAATATAAGGAACTCCCCGAAAAGAAAAAGGTGAGCAGTACATACTTAGAATGTAGTGAGGGGTTTCAGGAATGGCATAATTCCGTAAGCAGTTTTGCCTACCAACCAAAACCCCATTTTATTGGTGTTTCTAGCAAAACCAGACAGAAAGTAAGAGAATGAGAGAAAGAAAAAAGCTTCCCCCCCACCCCCCCTTGGGGAAATCAATACCTACGCATTATGTATCATTGCCTTTTGCAAAAAAGAATATTCCCTTTCTCAAGTGCTTTGTGAATTTGTTACCTTTGCAAAACAGAAATAATGAACCGCAACATGAATTTTTATAGAACATTTCTTTGGACACTTATTTAGGGATAGCTGCAGATAGTTAGGATCTTGAGCTTAAAGCGGGATGCTTCCCTTGTGAAGGGCAAGTCTGTATGCCTTTCTGTCAAAGTAACTAAAGTAACTCAGTAGCACTTGCCTGCTGAATTTGCACCACCTGACATTTAGTGAACAATTTTAACTTTGTATAACATGGTGAGTTCAAAAATCAGCTGGTATACTGCTTAGTTCTTTCTGGATGGCAGGGTTTCTAGTGTGAAATAGTTGTCTAAAGCATTTTCAAGTGACCCTTGTCTGTTAATATCCCCCTATATAGGTAGTTCTTGACTTACGACTGTAATTGAGCCCAGAGTTATATTTGTAAGTTGTGGCAGTCATTAAGTGGGTCACAACATGAGCACACCTGATTTTATGACCTTTTTTGCAGCGGTAATTAAGCAGGTGCAGCAGTCATTGTGAACAATGTAGTTGTTAAATCAATTTTATCCTATGGACATTTTTTGCTGGAAACTGGTAAAACCCACTGAAAATGGTAATGGTGCAGGACACTGCAAAAGGCTATAGATGCATCCAGTTGCCAAATGCCCATAATGTCACATTACCACAAAGAGGGGTGTGACCATCAGAACTCTGCAGATCTGTCATAACTTCGGACAATCGCTAAAACAGAATTACCCATGTACAAAAAATAAACCCTGAAACAGTGGTCTCCAGTCTTTCTACTACTGCAGGTGGTGGCCGGGTGGGGGTGGGGGTTCTGTGCAGAGGTAGACCTGTGCATGCACCCTCTTCTTGCACAGCCAGGTTCCCAACAGGTTGTGGCCTGGTACCAGGGTGCTGACGGGTTTGGGGATCCCTGCCCTAAATGAAAATAAAAATATATATTTTGGCCCTCTTACTCCGGAAACCTCTAAAAATAGGATGCATGGAACTCCAGATCTATAATTCCTGCATCCCTGTTTTAAATGGTAATAATACTTTCCAGATCATAAGAGAAATGCAGAAACCAACAAAATACACAAGTGGGGTCAGCACAGTGCTGAAGCAGTAAACTCTTCACCTTTTTATGAAAGTAAACCACCTTTATCTGAATTTCTGCATAACTAAATGGGAATCGAGATAACATTCTGGTGTATGAAAATGTGCCCAAACCTAACTTTTATGGGCCTTGCTAGCTGGAGGCAAAGATCCCTGAGTAGAGGAGCATTTAAAATTTATACAGTTCTTGGCTCTAAGCTAAGAGTCCAAAATGCTTTAGTTGTGCATGCCAAGAAATTGAACTTCTCATGTCATTTTCAGAGATAAAGAACAGCCCTCTGGAAGACTTGATGGGCATCTAGTGCATACACACATGCACACAAGTACCTGCAGTTTCAGAACATAGAATTAGAGGAAGTAGATATTCAGTATAATAGCACTCAGACTTATATACCGTTTCACAGTGCTTTGCAGCTCTCTATAAGCGGCTTACAAAGTTAGCATATTAACCCCAATAATCTGGGTCCTCATTTTATTGACCTCGGATGGATGAAAGGCTGAGTCAACCTTGAGCCGGTGAGAATTGAACTGCTGGCAGTTGGCAGATTTAGCCTGAACTGCTGCATTCTAACCACCGCTCTTAAAGACTTAAGACAGTTCTGTCCCCAATGAGAGGGCTTGCGTGTGGCAGCTGGCTACCTCATATATAAATAGCAGCGGTGGAGTATTTTTCCTCTTCTCCCTGTTTTTTAGATGAAGTATATTCAGGATTTCCAACGAGAGAAACAAGATTTTGAGCGGAATCTGGCAAGATTTAGGTAAGAGATCTTAAGCTATGATGCCTTGCTTGTGTCCATGAGCACTTTAAGGCTTCTCAGCTGTAGACTTCAGTTGCACACATTTAGTGGAGGTTTTCCTGAACTATACTGTGAAAGCTGCTTTGATTAGAGGATGGCAAGGAGAGAGTAGAAAGAATAAGTACTGCTAGAAGGTTCCTTGGCTTCAAAATTGTATGTTATATAGCACAGGAACCCACTTTCCTTTTTTAAACTAGAGATGGAATAACTAAGTCTGTAAATTTATATATTTGTAAGGCAGGTAGAATTGTCTGTGTGAACATTTCAAGCACTCATCTAAGCAAATTAATTAAATCAAAGATCTACCTAGACAGCTGTTCCCAGATTGAGATATGTTGAATCCCAAGATGTTACACTATAATTCACTTCATTTTCAGACACATAAGTGATTATATGCACTTAGGAAAGCTGTAGACCACAACATCTGAGGAGAAAAAAATTGAGAAAGGATAACATAGACCAACCAGATTTTGTACAGTACACAATCACTATCATCCTCCCCAAATTTGAAGAGAGCTGCCTTTCCTGCTGTGTAGCGTGTAATTAAACTTTTGGTTCCTGGAAGGAAAAAAACAAACAAAAACGATGTAATGAGCATTTATATCTACAGAATATTTTTTGATAAGAGACTGGGTAGAAAATTTGTCCCGTTATCTAGCATAACAGCTGCTTGATCATTTTGTTATTCATTTGTTTAGTTTCCTCCTCTCTTTCTTGCTGGCATTCATTGCCAGCTGGTAGATTTGTTTTTGTGTGTATGTGTGAAATGTTTTTATTCAACTCAGAAATTCATGTATCTTCATTCTTCAAAAACGTCTGGATAGGCAGTGGGTAGAGCCTTTGCCTCACACTTTTTTTTTCTTTTTTGCCATGTTCCTGTCTTCCTCTTAGGTGTGAGAAGGTTTCAGAATTTTGCACCAAGATCAAATATTGGTGTTATGTCAGATGTCCATTCTTTACCCATGTTTGGAGGATTGTAAGGGAATCTCTTTTTTTATGGAGAGAAAATAAAATTCTCCTATGGGCAGATTCATCCTGCAGTCTGGAGATTTCTTGGCATTCAAGAGTGGTACATAGGGCCTTAGGGACGATTATATGAAAGTGTGTTTTGTTAATTCCAGTATGGTGATGCCTTACATTTTCCATCCCCTGTTACCATCTTTGTTCTGTAAAGGGAAGACCATCCTGACCTCATTCAGAATGCCAAGAAATCTGATATCCCAGAAAAACCCAAGACACCCCAACAGCTCTGGTATACTCATGAGAAGAAGATCTACCTGAAAGTTCGACCCGATGTAAGTAGCTCTACCTTTATAGTCTGAGGTGAAGGTGGCATGGGAGGCATGAATAAAGATAGCATAGAGAAAGCAGTGGAAACAGAGGGATAGAGGGAGGTAGAAGGCTGTTTCTGAAAATAGAACAAGGGGGAAAAATTAGGTATAAAGATGTCTTAATTTTTGATTAGTTGAGGCTCTGTGTTACATTTGAACAGAAAGGTCTTCCTGGGTTATTACATTTGGGATTCTAATCACACACATGAACATTTTCTTCTTATCGGAAAACTTCCATTTTGCTATATGACCCATAGTGTGTCAGATGAAAATGTTCAGCTTCATGTTTCTTCATGTTGTTTTCTTTTATCTACAGAGGGGTCCTGCTTTTTTAAATAAATGAAGCATTCAGATAAAAGCATTTCCCCCATCTACCGGTACATCAGGAAATGATACACTCAGGAAAAGCTTTGTCTTTTGATTCCGCTGAATATGTAAAATTGATTCTGAGAGGGCTGCCAAAGCATCAAGAAAAAGCTATGAAACTTAAGATTGGGGAAATATAATCCTGACAAATACTTGTTTATTTATTAAATGTATATGCCGCCTAACTCACTGTCAGGCGACTGAGTGACTTACATCATAAAAGCAAAAAAGTGGGGCAGTGAATACAAATGGTTTACTCTAGGGATTTACAATTTTTTCAGTTCCAACAGCCATTGAATGTCCAGATATTTCTTCTTCAAATAGCCTAATTATTGGGGGGGTTGTTATTCATCCAAGTAGTCCTAAGTGCCCTTTTAGAGAATAGCTGGCTTTTGATTTACTTTCTCTTCTGAAATAATAAGGTTTAAGGTCCTCTAGTACAGATGATAAACAAAATATATAGGATAGACAAAATTTGTGCACTGAATAGTTAATTCATGGAATTCATGGCTACAAGATGATGAAGATCACACATACAGATGGCTTATAAAGTTTTAGATTCATAAAGGATTCCCTCCAGAAGTTGTGGGTGCTCTATCGCTGGATGTTTTTAAGAAGAGATTTGACAATCACTTGTTAGAAATGGGATAGGGTCTCCTATTTGAGCAGGGAGTTCGACTAGAATAGCACCAAGATCCCTTCCTGTTCTGTTATTGTGTTAGAATGGTAAATAGAGTGAGGCCAAAGAGAGATCACTACAGAAGATTAACTCTCATCTTTTTTGGAGGCGTGGCAGGGACACTCTTGGAAGTGTGTAGAAACTGTGAGTGTAATATGCTGCTCTTAGTGTTTGTAATATTTGCTTACTGTTTCCATAAGTTTCCATAATTACCATTATTCAGACAGCTTCTTTTACGAATGAAGGCAAATATACGTGTCTCAGGATAATGTTGCAGGATCCAATCTGGGCCAGTCACCAGGACCAGAGGTTTAGTCTTCCATGTTTCTTTTGATGAGAAGGATGGAAAGAGAGCAAAGACATGAGACCCTTACAAATGGCCTACATGGGATTGAAACCCTTTTTATATGTATTTAAACCCCAAAACAAAAATTCTTCAGAATTCTCATATTGGACTCTCTGCATATGCATTATGCAGCAAGTTATATTTTGTTTCCTTGCAGGATCAAGAAAAAGATACCTTAAAAAAGAATCACAAATTCATCTTTCCCAAAGTTTAGTGTAATTCACTGCTGTACCACCAGGGTGGGCAGTGTTCCCTCCCCCCATTTTTTTCCATTGTACCTACTTTTTTTATTTCCCCCTCCCCACCTGGGTTTTTCAGGCCACCACGAAGGAGGTGAAGGAAGCGTTGGGCAAGCAATGGTCTCAGCTCTCGGACAAAAAAAGGCTGAAATGGATTCATAAGGCTCTGGAGCAGCGGAAGGAGTATGAGGTAGGGAACACTCAACCGTTCCCCTCCATCTTCTCCCCCCTATGCTCAGCCCGGCCTTGTCGCGGCTGTCCAAGCCCAGCCACGCTCCGAGAGCCGATTTGTGGGTGCCACTCCCTTTTACTAAGCTGGAAGGTAGTTGCAAAGCAACACCCTCTCTGCTTCATCCATCTAGAGTTGAAATTGGTCAGGATTGAGTAATGGGTTCTCTTCTGCCCACCTCATTACCCTAGAGCCTAGGAAGGGCTTGTCCCCAAAGCTTTGTGACTGTATTGCGTCAACCACCCTCTGTGTTTGTTGTTTCCAGGAAATGATGCGGGATTACATACAGAAGCATCCAGAGATGAATATTGAGGAGGGGGCACCACCACGGTCCACCCTAACTAAAGCAGAGAGGCAGTTGAAGGACAAGTTTGATGGGCGACCCACCAAGCCCCCTCCGTAAGTTGGGGTGGTCATAATTGGGAAGGATTTTTTTCCCTTTCTGCAGCACTTTCACATATATTTCCTAGAACTGGTAAAATATGGAGATCCTCTTTACATCCATTTGATGCGGCAAGGTGAACTTAAAAAAGGCTCAAATCCTCACATACCAGTTCTGTTCCTTCAACACATTTAAAATTTAGTACCCTAACTGCTATCTTTGACAATGCTGATTTTAGAAGTAGTAGTAATTATATGCCATTACTACAATAGAAAAATCTCATAACATACAGAAGTCGACAACAACTAAAATAATAATATCAGTAAGAAAGACTATAGTAATAATTTGGAACATGTTTAAATGATGTAAACCTAGAGTTCCTTTTCATTTGAACTTTAACTGCTCTGGTTTAATCAGTAAGTGGCGTACAATCAAATGAAAATAAGAAAAAACTAGACCACAAAACCATAGTTTAGAAAAATAAGATAATTTTGGGCACACAACATAACCAATAAAGATAAAAGCTTAAAAAAAGATAAAAAGCAATTTCAACCATTAATAAAAGAACACAATGAGAGAACTTTTCAAAGCCTGACCTCTGCAGGTAGAATCTGGTATAACATATGGAAGTCAGTTATTTTCGCAAACAACATGGCTCCTCATTTTTTCCTGGTTGCCAACAGAGATCTAATCTGGGGAAATGCAGGCTGGTCGCATTGGGATCCAGTAGCTGCTGCGATGTTTGGCCTCTTATATCCGGTAGCTGCTGCTCTTTTGCCTCTTATACCTGCTTAATTTTTTTTCTTATATTTTTTTACTTACCTGAATCGCGCAGAACAACACCTCCACAGCCTTCCCAATCACCTAGGCTGCCTCCAGTAAGCAGTAATAAATACTGAAGAAGCCACGCAGCAGCGTGGTTGGTGCACACACAAGCAAAATGTAGACGCACCAAACTGGTAGCAAAACTGTTGGATTCCACCCCTCTAATGTTGTGGTTGTTCACATCTACAAGAAAGTAAAAATCTGTTGATTGGCGAATCTAGTGTTGTGATTCAAGTCCTACCTTTTATACAAGAGGCAGGGCTTACATTACAACATTGTGCCAAAGATTTTTCAGATTTTTCACACCTACACAGCTTACTGACACTGTGATGCTTCTTTCCTTCATTAAGAGGGACAAAGTACTTATCCTCATGGCAGTGCAGTTTGAAGAAGGCTAAAAGCCCTAGGAATTCATTTGATCCCATGTTTATTTTTTCTAAATTATTCCCTTTCCTATTTTTTTCTCATATATGATGGGGATTTTATCTACAACCCCTTGAGTATTTAAAAGGAGGACAGTTTACCACCACTTGAATAGCGTTGTAGGATGGTGAATAATATAGTAGGAGATGCTTCTTTTCCTATCCTGTTATTCTCAAATCATTGAGGCACTGGCGGGGGAGTTTCAGGAGTTGATCTCCACACATCTTCAAGTTGCTGGGGTTGAAAAACATTGGTCTAGTTCAGGGGTGGGCAATTGTGGCTCTTTTATGACTTGTGGACTTCAAATGCCAGAATCCCTGGGCAAGGCAACCTAAATAAAATGGAGGAAATGTATTGAGGTGTAAGTGTAAGGAACCCTTGCACTTCAACATGTTTCCTCCATTTCATTTAGATTGCCTTGCCCAGGGATTCCGGCATTTGAAGTCCACAAGTCATAAAAGAGCCACAATTGCCCACCCCTGGTCTAACTAAACATTACTTAAGATCATCTAATTTTTCATTTCCTCCCACTGTTTTATTCTGCAGTGAGATTTTATTTGAATAAAAGTTTGCCATCCCCAAACTTTTTGGCTATGAAGAGGAGGCGTTTTGGGGAATTCAATCCTAGTTTGTAGGAAGAATATGTTGCTGAAGTAAAACTTCCCTGCTGTGTTTCTGCAGATTAATTCCCAGCTTTTACTTGTAGCTGTCTAGCTCTCACCTACCTCTCAGTGGTAGATCTGACTCAATGCTCCTGCTAAAATCAGAGAGAGACCAGTACATCTCAAATAAACAACAACCCCAAACCCACTTCAACCTTGAGGCAGGGTGGAAAACCATTAAAAGTTATGATTTTTATGCAAGCAAAGAAGCTTGTATTAATAGTTTTTCTCCCTTTATCTCTTTGGTAGTCTGATGCTTATGGGGTGGATGACACTAGTTGACAAGTGGCTTGTTTCCAAGGTTGCCTTCTCACAATTGGCAAATGATTCTGAAGTGCAGGGGTGCGCTTGAATGTTTGAGAAGGGGCTACAGGCCACACTATAGCTGGACTGATGTTGCAAGTGGGGATGGCTTTTCTTGAGTGTGGGATTTTGAGCTCTTTATTTGGATTCAAAGTATCAACATTAAAGCTTATATTAACAATTTTTGTGTTTTTACCTCAAAATCACACCACCATTTTCTTCAATTATGGTCAAAGGTTCCAAGGTCGTAGAAGAAAAGCTGGAGAGCCATAAGTTGTCCCCCACACTACAATATTCATTCCCAGTTTAGGACAATTGTGCTAAATTAGTGTCATATTAAAAACTCTAGTCTTAAAAAGTGAGATTAGGAAAAAACTGAATTAAAAAAGTAAGGTGTCATAAGTATGCAGTGTTTTGGATTTTTAGCAGTTTCCCTTGTTTGATTAATTTACTGACATCTCTTTGAGGATGGGGTGCTTTTGGCTTTTGTGGGGACTTGAGTGCCCTACAAGTTGTGTGCCTCTGTTTTAAATTATTGATGAGAATCCCCACCCAAAGCGAACATTTGTAGCTGAATGGGAATTTATCTCCAAGCGATATTACAGAATTATTGTCATAGGCATTTGATTGCTATTGGTTGGTATAGAGTATACCCGGTACTAATTTAATAGGACAGTACTACAAACAAGAAATTTATTATTTTAGAAATAGTTACTCGCTTTATTGTGCTGAGCTGATGGCAAACATGAAAGATGTCCCAAGCACAGAACGGATGGTACTCTGCAGTCAGCAGTGGAAACTTCTTTCTCAAAAGGAAAAGGATGCCTACCACAAAAAGTGTGATCAGGTAAGCAGGGCTGGAGGAGCAAGTATTAAAAATGTTTTCCAGAAAATAATAATAATAAATCCACTTCCTGATTTCTGGGTCATCTGCCACTGTTGATAGAGAATTGTATTTATCCTCCTTCAGAAATGCAATATGATAGTCCAGTTCACTGTTTTGGAAGTCTAGTCCCTTGTTCAGAAGGCAAATAAACATTGTCTCTACGGGGTGCAAATAAACTGCATGCTACTACATGAAATACAAATAAATTGAAATGTGTAAAAGCTCATCAGTTAGTTAGGCTAGTGACTCACCAATTCCCTGGCTAACGTAATATTATTAAAAGGCATGCCTTTGGGTACCTATCTGCCATTTTAGATTAATGTTCTTTTAATTAAAAATAGCAGAAGGGAGACTGACATGCTGTAGAGCAAAGTGCCAGCCCCAATGGCATCCTGTTCCTGATTTCAAAGAAAGTCTCTAGTCTCCACAAAAAAGACAGGTAAACAACATATAGCAAGGAGCACTTGGTGGTGCTAAAAATCTACCTTGTATCCATTTCACTTGTTCAACGCTTTTATGCCATTTTGTCTCTCATGGCAGCCATTTTGTGGAAGGACAGCCATTTTTATGAGATGCCCCAGAAAATAATTCTCAATATTCTAGATGAGGAATATCAAATCTGAGATAACTGTGAGCTCATTAATATGGAAAAATTGAATTTGCATGAGTTCTCAAAGCAAAAAGGAAATAAACTAAAACTAAATACACCTCATTGCCCTCACCCCATGGGAGAAGCTGTGATGATGCAGGTTACTTACTCCCTGAACAACGAGTTGTGTTAAACACTGCAAGTTTAATCTTGTCTGTAGTACAGGAGTGTGCTACTTGAGCTGCATCAGATGTGCTTAGTAAGTTGAGGGCTGCACCCAAAAAGCAGGCAGAGCAGGATTGTTTTTTTTCTCCCAAAATTTTCTTCCAAAAAAGACTGGAAATTTTTGCATGTATATAAACTAGAAGATTCTGAGGACCTATCTGGCTTTCATCATCCAATATCAATTATGATTGTTTTAGACTTCATTTCAGCCTTGTTTAATTTACACAGGATTGAGAGTGGTTCCTTGTTTAAACCTGAGCACTCTGAAACCTCAAATAGTAGTCAATTTATGGTAATGGAAAGGAAAAGGACTAGAAAGGACTAGATGCAGAACAGCTGATACAAGGAATTGTTTAAGAAAAATATGGCAAATTCTTTCCTGTGCCTTCAGAATCTCCTCCAATCATTACAGCCATAGCATCCTCTGTGAATTTGATAACTAACAATTGCCTCTCTTTGCTTTCTGTTAATTCAGTCATTTCATTTAACTGCATTCCTTAATGCAGTTGGGCCCTGCCTTTTTTAGAAATAAAAAAAACCAGGAGCATTACTTCTGATACACATATCTATTCTATTTTTTTTTAAATAAGGTGTCCCCCTCCCTCTCTCAATGGAAGTGTAAATAAAAGAACAGAATTGAAACTTGACTACATAACCATTACACCTTGTACTTCTCCCCTTGACTTTCAATACTGTGTACAGTTTAAGTAGGATTCTCTAGCAGTGGCTGGATCTTCCAAGGAATTCAATGTGTGTCAGATTTAAAGAAATCTCCCCAAATATCAGGAAATTATCACAACATTTTGCTTCCCCTGTCAGGCCTGCAGAAAAAAGTAATCATTCACAATTGAAAATAAATAGTATGACTGTGACCGAGAGGTGAAAACTGGTAGTTGTGCCTGCATAAACTATTCTGTGGTCTTGGGGCAATCTTCTGTCTTAATTCTATCAGATATTTCTGGCTGGACAGACTCAATACTAGTCATGGGGGATTTGAAAAATCACAAAGCATATTAGACAAGGCAGCCTCCATGTGGATTTCAAACTCCTCAGCTGGTAGGGATATACCCCAAGCTACTTCCCAATTAATGTATAGGTATGAAGGCTAATGGGTAAATACTGTTGCTGGTGTGTTAATAAAATCAATTTGTTTAGAGAGACGACTCAGGGATAAGGTAGGAAAAGATAGGAACTATTTGGCATACCCCCAAAATATTTTTATCTTCTTGCTTTTTTCTTTTATAGAAAAAGAAAGATTATGAAATTGAGCTTTTGCGTTTCCTGGAGGTGAGTATGACCCATAGCATACTAATACACTTATTTAACTATCTCCAGTTAAATAGGGTGACCGTATTTGATAGCCAAAAAAGAGGACAGGGGGGCGGGGGCGGCGGCAGGGGGGACGGCGGGGGTGGCAGGGGGGTGGCTTCCCTTCGCCAGAAATTGACCGCAAATCCAGACTCTGCTGAGAAGCAAGAAGCTTGTTCCAATGATGCAGAGAAGGCAGGACCTCTTGCTGGAGCCTCTCGCTTTTCTCCATTTGCTCGGACATGACATCGCCACTTTTACGTCCAGTCCGGGGCGTCCAGGTAAATTTATAAAACCTGCCCGGACGCCCCGGACAGGACGTAAAAAGAGGACATGTCCGGGTAAAAGAGGACGGTTGGTCACCCTACAGTTAAATGAATTAAACTTAGAAAAAGCCCAACATTGGTTAGATCATAAGCACTACAACAATTCACTATTTTCAATTTAGTATAGGATGGGAGAATGATCTAGTGTTTTCTTGAACACTTCAAGGTTAAGTTGTTTTTAATTATAATGCGACTTCAGAAAATGACTCAGCACCTGTATTGCAGTCATTCTGTTTCTTTAAGTCCTCTCCCCATTGTTGGTTATAAAAGCTCTTCTGAGAGACAGCTGGGTATAGGACAGAGGAGTTTATGGCTGGAAGTGAAGCATTCTGAAGCAGATAATTGTTTAGTAGCACTACTCACCTGGAATAGGAGAATTCATAAGAGATAGCAGTTGAAGACGTAACAGGAGTAGTAGAAGTGGGAAAGGATATGGTAGTAGTCAGCAGTGAGTAATAGTTCTTTGAATACTACTTTATTGTTTAGAACCTGTGTGGTTATTGCCTCTTTGGTGTTTGGAGCCCATTAAATTGGACGTAGTTTTTAAAAAATGTGAAAGGGAACATAGTGACAGCTCAAATCTCCTCTGGCCAAAACTGAATTTTCTTTCTTTAGCAGGGAGATATGAGTTAATAATTTGTAGTTGTGTTTATGCCACTCTTATTTCTTTAGAATATTTGAGCTCGTATTTCAAAATGCAGTCTAGCAATCTCCAAGTGTTACATGCCTCTCCGTATGGTTTGGGTGGATTACACTAGGTTTCTTGAAAATAAATTCTGGACAGATTTTTTCTATGTTGAAACCTCAGTCATATAAAACATCCTGAAAAAGATATATACACAAATATAATATTGCATTTGTGCTTTCTGTCCCTTTAGCATATTTTATAAATTTTTCAGTGATTTTCAGAGGAGCTTCCTTATTCCAAGGCAGGGAAGAACAGGTAAAAGATTATGAGAATGAAGATGCTGTACAAGTAGTTTTTCTTTAGTGACCACAGCTGGGACTGGCAACTCACTCATTAAGCAAAGTGGTTACTAAGTAAAATCACATTTGGGTTTACAATCTTACTTCAGCTTTCCTGCAAATGCAGCATTGGTCACAAAGTTATTTTTTCATCACTGCCCTAACTGAATGGTCGCTGTCTCAGATTGTCGTTAAATAAGGACTGCCTGTACTACTAGGTAATATTGGGAAGCTATTCTTCTCAGAAGAAAATGAATAGGCAGATATAGAGAGTTTTGTTAATACTGAAATTTGCTTTGCAGGGAAAATGACAAATACCTCTATAATAGGGGTCTCCAACCATAACAACTTTTAAGACTTGTGTACTTCAACTGTACAAGTCTTAGAATTGCTAAGGTTGGAGAGCCCTGCTCTATAACCCTTAAAAAACTACTATTATCTTTTAGAGCCTGCCTGAAGAGGAACAACAGAGGGTTTTGGGAGAGGAAAAAATGCTGGGAATAAATAAGAAAGGCGCCACCAGCCCTGCCTCTAAGAAATCATCACCAGATGCCAGCAAGGTGGGTGACCTACCCATACATTGTGGCTATGGATGTATTTTACATAGAAACAGTGGGATTAATTTGATCTTTAAAACAGCCTCAAGACTTCATTTTAAATGGCTGCTGGACTTGCTTTAAAAATGTTATTACTAAGTATGATGCCACCATTCCCCGAACAGTTCAGCCAACTTGAAAAAAACTTACTTGATAAATCATCTCTATTTTAATCTGGTAACTGTTAATTGGTTAAAATAAGTATGTGCTCAAGTCTTAACAGGAAATTATGTGTGAAATTATTGATTGATTTTTAATTATCAACATTGTTATATTCAAATACTCATCTTTTGAAAACTTTTTTCTTTTCCTCTCATTTTTCATTGCATTAAGGCGACTAAACAAAAATTGTTTTAACTTACAGTCCTACCAATTAAAATTTGATTTCAGTGGTACCAATGGCTTCCTCTTATGATAATGAAGTAAGATGCTAGTTGATCAATCCAGTAAACGAAGTTTGCAGATCTAAAATTAAATTTGCTCTTTCCATAATTCAAACAAACAAAAAAAGATAAACACAAAGTTCCACAACCACGAGTCCCTTTGTGCTCTTTAACAGGGAGGTTCTGAGAAACCCAAACGGCCCGTTTCTGCTATGTTTATCTTCTCGGAGGAGAAACGCAAGCAGCTGCAGGAGGAGCGACCTGAACTGTCGGAGAGTGAACTGGCCCGGTTGCTGGCGCGGATGTGGAATGATCTTTCAGAGAAAAAAAAGGTTGTTTAATCAATAATGCACATTCTCCTAATTATCTTTGGGGGTGGAGGAGTGGGGGAACACGTCTTCCTGGATATCTCAGTCACGTGGATTTTTTTTTCCTGTTGACTTAGATCAAACCAGGACCTTGAACCTCATCCTCACCCTTAAAAAAAATAGGAAAAGAAAAACCTGCTAGAAACTTGCAGTAGATTCTGGGATTTTCCAGAACCATGAGCACCAAGCTCCGTCACAGTTTGGGCGTTCCTAACATTCCATCTTGCGTTACCTCTGTCATTATTTATTCATTTTTCCCTAGTTGGGTGTTGTATATGGAGCCAGACCTCAACAGCACCCTCGTGGTGCAAAAATGGGTCCAGTCAGAGCCTATTAGGTATTCAGTAATTGCTATTTCCCAGGACATCTATGACTATTAAATAGAGAAGTCTTAAGGCTTGGTTTAGAAGCCCGAGAAAGGGAGAGTGTGAAACTTATGGGGAATTGTACATGCACAATGATTGTCCCTTAGAAAGGAGAGCTTGAGAGGGATAAGATGTCATTTGATGTCATTTAGGTACAATATATGCATCAGAGGTTGGATTGGAATAAAGACAGGGCTATTTATCAAACTATTTGGTCTGTACACTCATTCTTAAGCTGAAAAACATTTTTACACAAGGAAGTCCCAAGTGAGCAGTAGGATGACTTTTTAAAACTTTGCTTTATTTAAGCTCATATTTTGATGCCTTTGCGTCAATGTTAACCCCCAGCAACTGCCAGAATGAATCCCTCTGGTATTTGTTCAACATTTTGGAAATGGTTTGCCATTGCCTCCTTAGAGCTGGGAGGAAATTACTGGCCCAAGGCCACCTAGCTGGCTTTGTGCCTAAGGCTGGACTAAAACTCAGTTTCCTGGTTTGTAGTATAGTTAGTGCCTTAATTACTACACCAAACTGGCTCTCATAAATTGAATTACTACTTTTAAATTTTGTTGGCTAGTTTTAGTTGCTTATGTTTTCCTGCTTTTGTAAGCAATACATACACAGTAAATTGAAAAGGTTCTTATATTGATCCTTTTTTCCAAAAAAATTAATTTCATTTTAGGAAGAAGACTTTGGTGGGAATAAAGCATCCCTTGTGGACTTCATTAAAATTAAAATTAGCTTTGTATCCCTGTGGCCTAGAAGTACATTGGGGAAAAAAGGGAAAGAAACTGAATGGAAATTTGAAATCTAGGAAATTACAAAGTAGGCTGGTAGTTAAATGAGTTGTGCCTGATTTTAAAACTTTTTTTGTCACAATTGTTAAGCAGATCTGACTGCCCACATTGACTTTGCTTATTGGAAATCAGCTGAGAAGATTGCGAGTGCTGATCACATGACTCTGAGATGCTGCAACCATCATAAATATGTGTTTGTTACAAAGCACCCAGTTTTTCTGTATAAGAAGAATAAAAACATTGTCCATTTAAATTAGCATTTCTTTTTTTTTGCATAATAATTTTATTTTTAAAAAAACACACAAACAAAACAAAACCAAACATACGTACGTACGTACGTACATACATACAAAACATAAAATCATCTTTCGATGTAGATATTTAACTTTTAACTCTACTGGGTTTCCTATATATACATTA
>JAEANM010000852.1:0-31547 GCA_017656035.1 Myanophis thanlyinensis
ATGGTATAGTGATGATTTTTATTATTATTATCTATTTGTAATAAGAAAACTGAATAAAATATATTTGTGAAAAAAAAAAAGATGAGGACTATATGGTTGTATAGGGTTGCAAAGAAATACTGCAATCTCTACTGAAATTCTATGGTTTATTTCTCACCAAATGGACACAAAGCTATGAAAAGCAACATTAAACTCTAAACTCCTCTTATAAAAATCTGTCTTCTGCCATAAATTTATATCATGGTCTGAAATATATCCATTTCATTCAATTTCTAGCCATCTGCAATATGAAACTATTACCTGATGCATTTTACAAAATGAAATAAAAAAATAAAAAATAAAATAAACAGTTTGCTTTCAAAACATTTCAAAAGATTTGCTAGTTGAGCTGCACTGGGTTTAAATTCACGGTCAACAACTAAATGTATCAGGAGTGGGAGGAAAGAAGAGAAAAATAGAAATGGGCTGATAATTCAGGGATCATTAGACATCTGTCCAATCCTTCCACCGTGCCTATTTGTAAGGTTTTGGGTTTCTGCACAAAGTATTTTGAATAAAGGGTAAATCACGAGTTGAGAAATATTTTCCCATTTTTCAGCTCCTGAGAAGGGAGGGAGGGAGGAAGAAAGGAAGGATTTCCATCTCCTGAAAAACTAACATTATCATCTGGTAGCAGATGACTGCAAAGTCAATAAACTGTGTGGCCAGTTGTGCAGGCAAACAAAATTCAAGGATGCATCACTAGACCAGCAGGAAAAAGGAGGTTCTAATTCCACCATATATGACTTTAATTAGATGCCATTTAGAATACATCATTTAAAAAAAAGATATTGATAAGACTGAGGAACTCCAAAGATAGGCAACAAAAAATGGTGAAGGACAAAATGTAACAGGAGAGATTGAAGAAACTGTATATTTACAGCCTGGAGTATAGAAGGGAAAAAGGGGGACAGGATTAAAACCTTTAAATACATCAAGGGTGTGAATAAGGTTCTAGAAGGCAGTAATTTCAATATTAAACAAATATTGGAAACACAGGGGCATAACCTCAAACTGACAAGAGGAAACTTGAAAAGTAATGTTAAAAAGTATTACTTCACAGTGGAAGGTTGGAAACAACTTTCAATGGAAGTAGTGGATCAATCCTCAGTAACTTAGTTTAAACATGCTTGGGATAAACAGATGTCCATCATCCGAAAAAATAAAATAAAACAATAAATAAAAATAATTAAAATTAATAAATAAAAATCTGAAAACAAAAACAAACAAAACCCTCAAAGGACGGAGTCGATGGACCATTGAGTCTTTCTCCGCTGTCAGTTTTTTATGTTTCTATCAAATCCTTGGCTGCTCTTTTCCCTCTTACTACCGATTGGCAGGACTTCGCTTCCCACATCTCCCGCCCCTCTCTTCCGCCGCTTTTTTCCCTGCGTAGACATTTTAAGAAGTGGTCCTTCATTCTATACTTAGAGGCCGGGAAGGCGGGGTGGGTGGGGGGAGAGCGTTGCAGCCCACCCAATGCCCGAATGGGGCGGAGCAGTTCAGTTGGACTGAACTGAGCTCTGGCGTTGAGCGACCCGAGATGAGAAAAGCAGAGGCCCGGCCACGTCAGCACGACCACCTCGGGAACGCTGCTAGGGGATCCGGCGGAGGAGGTGGTGGATCTGCGGATCGCGCCGGCGGAGTGTCGTCTGGAGCCATGGAAATCCCCTCCGGTCTGATACTGGTACGCGGGTGGGGGAAGCAGCTGCAAGGAAAGCGGGCGCCACGGGGGAGGGGGAAGGCATCACAACAAATGCCTACGTAAGAACTTCGGTCTCTAAACTTTTGGCACGCGTTCGGCCAGGCAGAAAAAAGAGTGCTGGGGTACTGGAAGGAAAAAATCCTCCTGAGAGGGATAGAAACAGAATGAAGTGGTCTTAACAGTGGCCTCATTTTCATTGGGTTGAGTTTCACTCTACCCTTGGGACTACAGGTGGTGTGAGGGGGGAGCTGAGGAAAACACCAATCCCACCTAAAGCATTATACAGGGTAGGAGGGGTGGATAGAATTGTGAAGGGAAGGAGACCCAAAGGGAAAAATAAATATTGAAAGAACTATACACATCTGCAATGTTAACTATCTTAAGCAAATTCTGATTTGATGTTTGTTTGCTTATTATACTATCAAGATAGAATCCTTGTAATGTAAAATTGGCTACATATTGGCATGTACTTAAACAAATTAACAGTAGCAAAACTGTTTCTATATGGATAATGCTATTCAGGATTGCTTTTAATCCTCTACTTGGTTTCCCATCTCCATCACCAACACACTCTGCATCTTCTGTCCTTGCAGAGCTGGTTTTGGTGTTTACTGCTTTACTAAAGAAGGAAAGCTTTATCCCAGCCTGGGGACAGTTTCTTCTTATGGTACTGGTTTGATTAGAAATGTAATAGAATCCAGAACATTATTATAGAAGTAAAAAAAAGTATACATTGTATTGAGAATTAAGTATATTAACTACAGAAATGTAAAAATACTAGTTGAAATAATGCAAAGAAAAGTTTCAAAAAAGCCTGTTGAATAGATATTGAAGATCAGGGACCTCACTTTCAACCCAAGATACCCAAAGCAACCCAAGTGTGATAAGCATAACACTGCCACACATCAAAAGCATCTCAGAAACCACCAACAGACTATTACAACTACATGGCATTGATGTATGGCATAAACCAAGGAAAGCCCTCCAAAACATTCTAAATAAAGCAAAAGACCCAACAGCCCAGAAGAAAAAACAAGAGTCATGTATAGCATTCAGTGTAATGATTACAACAGCAATTACATAGGGCAAACAGGCAGAAGACTAGGAGAACACATCCATGAAAACAAACTAGCACAAGACATGATGAAAATGGACAGACTTACTTAACCATAATTTTAACTGGGAAACTGTAATCATCTTAAATCAAGCCAAAGAAAAAATGCTAGAGAACTCCTGGAATCCTGACCCTCTGACAAATCAACCATCAACCATTATGACTCATAGACATAAATAACATCTACATACTGTGCAAAAGAAACAATCAACAAGGCAAAAAGGAGGCAAAAAGGCCAAAACACATCTTCATCATTAATCAACAATAAGATGAGTGTAGAGGAATACCAAGATTGACATCAGATCAACAATCAAGAATGAACTGCCAAACAAACCCAACAGTAACTATCCCATCCCCACACCACACCACAAAAATCACCATAAGGCCACTCCCATGAACACTGACAGGACAAGCCACTAGACTTGAGTATAAATTCATAGCAAATTCCACTCCCTAGCAGTATTGGTGATGTTGGGAAATGAAACCTGCAAGAAATCAACCATGTTCAGGAAACACCAGAGACCCCTTATTTCAACCCTGAGATACAAACATTCTACCTTTATTAGTGCCTCTCTTTCCAATTTATTTGTTTACTTATTTTGTTGTCTAAATACAGTATTCTGAATTTTGTAGTAAAATAAAACCAATTATTGTTGATCTTAGGAACCATCTCTGTACACCATTAAAGCAATTTTCATCTTGGACAGCTTTGGGCAGCGACTTTTGGCTAAGGTAGGATACTTCTAGCAATTTTATTTGACATTTTTCTTACTTACTGAATGTCTGATAAACCTAAGGACAGAACGAGTTAAGAAAACTGTCTAAGGTGGAGAATATGATTTCCTTATTTTGGCTTCCACTCCGCCTTCTCCTATTTTCTCCACAACAACCCTCTGAGGTGGTTTAGGCTAAGAGAGAGTGACTGAGAATGACCCAATTTCATCCCACCATCTTTCATAACTAAGGCAAGACTAGCAATTAATCACTAGATCAAACTGGCTGGTTAGTTCATAGGATTACCCCCACATAATGTACATACTTTCATAATTTCCCCCTTCTATTTCTATATATCTATATAATATTATGTTTGCAAAAAATACATTTGAGGGGGCTCTGAAATTATCCAACATAATTCCTCACCTCCTCTACTCTTTTTAAATCATTTTTGCTGCTTGCAACCAAACACTCTATGATTTCTGTCAATTGCTCCTTACAATAGGAAGACATTTTTTTCTTTGGTCAATGTCCCTGCACTATAGTATTCTGACAGGGAAAACATTTTCACTCCCAATTTATCACTTATGTCTCGTTCAATTCATTTTCTCCTCAATGCTGTTTTTATAAAGCTCCATTAAGTGTTCCAGCTGCCTCAGCTGTCTACTTCCTATAATAAAAAGCCCAATTGTCCAAGCAGTTATTTGGAATAAAAGTCCTCTACTAGTCACTCTTATTCTGCATTTTCTGCTACATAATTTTGGAGACCAAGGGATAAGAATTGCCACCAGATCACATATAAACAATAAGGTTTTTGAGGATATATTGAAGTTCTTAAATTTTAGCCATTCTATAGAATAAGTATATGAATAAAATTACTTTGAAATCAGTTTCACATATTCCAACAGGGATCACAACTTAAGGCTGAAATCTCCATTATCATAATTGTAATTGTTACTATTGTTAATATCAATCATCCAGTATCTTTCATCTAGAGTGATTTTACCATCAAGGATAAAATACCAATAATTAAAATATAAAATAATTATTTAAAGTAATTGTTGACAAACACCCATTGAAAATACAGGTAAACAAGCCAATTGAATCAGTGATCCCTACTTTTAAGTAATCATGATAAGTTTGGCTGGCTACATTTATTAGGTAATATAGAAATTATAACAATTATTCATTGTTCAGTACCCATAATGCCAGTTGCTATCTGTCATTGATGCTATTAGCCCCATCTGGAAAACTCCTTCAAATTAGACTCAGCTGTTGGTGAGATGCAAGTCAATATACTTTCTTTGGTGCTAATAAGGAAAGAATTTGCTAATGTCTTCTCAGATTTTTTTTTAACTTCTCAGTATAGTCCTCAATTTATGACCATTTGTTTAAAAGCATTGTTTAACAATTTTAACATGATTGCAATTTGAGCACTTGATAATCAGTCTGCATTTACAATTGGTTGTAGCATCTTGCAGAACTGTGATTTTACTGATTTCTGTTTTAAAAAAAATCCATTGGGAAAGCTTGAATAATTTATTCTCTACAGCAATTTTGTTGACTAATGTAAAAATTGTCATAAAATTGGATCTAACCTGATTTATGGTGCAAATTCTGCTCCCAGTTGCACTTGTAATTTGAGGACTATTTGTAGTTCTTAATTTCCTGATGAACTCCTATCAAGTATTAACCACCAACAACACTATTTAGTCTGACAAAATCAGTAAAGCCAATTAGGTGTTGTCAACAACTATAGACTATTTCAGGCATTGGGGTGTTGTCTCTGAGCATGGAAATCCTGATTGATTATGATTTGTGTCATCCTGGAGAGAAGCCTATGTGCGTGCAGCAGTGCTCTTGAAGCCATAATTTAGGTCTCACAGATCAGTACCCTATTAAAGAGATCTTCAAAATACATGTCCACTTTATTCTGTAAGTTATCTCTCTCACACACACACCTCAATTTAGCATCTAAAATTACCAGTGCACAGATTACAAATTAGAGACAATCACAGAGATGAACTTAAAAAGGAATAAGATGGCAGTTAAAACACGATTTAAGTGAAGGACGGGAAGAGAACAAATAAGAAAACATTAGGAAAAAAGAACATAATGATAACTATTTTGCATTATTAAAGGCTATAAGAAGGAGAAATTATATATGGGGAAATTCTGTGTTTTTTACATTTATTTTCAGCTGAATGTTTTTGGAAGACTATGGTACCCCATTTTTTATAACCTACATAGCCAATGATGAGGAATGATGGAAACTATAGTCAATAACATTTGTTGGGCCAAAGTTCTTTCCACTAATGTAAGAAGCATGATAGTCTTGGATAACGATAACTCCAACTCAAAAATCATTTCCTATCTCTCTGTTGTTTCAACCCTATTTTAAATCTCCACTTCTGGCTATCCTCAGTATTACGACAACACATTTTCATCAACAAAAGAACAGAAGAGCTTTGAGAGAAACGTCTTCAACAAAACTCATAAGACAGAAAGTGAGTAAAAATTCGTCTCAAAACACAGCAACTGGACCATTTGGTCTGCTGAACAGAAACCCTTGATTTAGTACTTCTGATCTCCTTCCTGTATAATAAAATGTATTTCAAGGATCCAGGGGTAACAAAGAGCATATAGAGTAGATTTATGAAACACACTTGAGTAGGCTAAAATGAAGTTGTGCAGTTTGTGGTTCAGAGTTTATGAGAAATCCTTAGCCTTTAACATTTTCATCTTAAACCATAATATGGTTCTTTTGAGGGCGTGGCATGTATGCGATTGTAGCAATTATGTTTTGTTAATCTGAGTTTGAGATTAAGCCTGTCATATGAACTCAGTCTAGCAGAAACAAAGAGGCAAGCCGTGGTTGAAATGGGTTTAAAGATCTCTTTCATATACCCAGAGTGTTACACCTTACAGGAACCCAACCACCTCCAGGGGCAACATTTGATCGTGATCATGAGGGCAAACATATTTTTCACCTAAGATCAGGATTGGGCATGCTTTGAGAATAATTCAAAATCCAGTGCTTTGGATTGGGGGTCCTCAGAACCCAGTTTATAGCACACTAGTGGCCCACTTCCCATTCAGAAACAGGCTGCATAACTGGCACACAGGCACATTCACAGTTCCACTTGTGTGAGTGGTGGGTGATCAGGCTCACACACATTATTATCATTCACATGGAACCATCCCTCCCCCACCCGCCCTGGCCAGGCCAAGTCAAAAAAGTTGGGGACCACTGCTTTGTACCTTATACAGGCATGAATATAGCATGTCTCTGCTATTCACTAAATTAGCCAATCGTTTCTCAGACTTCTTTTTAAACCTGAGAAAGGGCAATTGCTTGAAGAAGTTGATTTATTAAAGTTAACCCAACTCTTAAAGCAGGCTTTTTTTTTTTTTCAGACAGGACTTGAAGCTAGAAAAAAAGGACTGCATTAACAAATAGCAGAAAGAGGCTGCATTCATGATTGGACAATTTCCAAAGCACAGAATTCTGAATTATTTTCATAACAGACACAATTCTACTGCTATCAAACTAACTGTAGGTCTGGTTGCCAGTAAGTCAAATCTGCAAATTTGAAAGGTTTTTTTTTTTTTTAAACCATATCAATAATGACTAGGGTCAATAGAAAGCTTCCTTTTGAGTCACAGTTCTTGAATTATGCAGATGTTAGATGGGTACAACCAAAATAAGATAGGGCAAATCATCAGCCTCTCAGTTTTTGGATACTTTGAACACAACGTTGATATAATTCTCTTTCTCTTTTTCTCCCACAGGTGAGATTGCTTTTTTAGAAGGCTTAACTATAGTCTATAAAAGCAGCATTGATCTTTTCTTTTATGTAGTGGGGAGTTCCCATGAAAATGAGGTAATGTGTCCTTTAAAAATAATTTTTACACCATAGACAAAAAATGTGGCAAAAAGTAGGCAAAATAATATTCTAGATTTCATATTTGTAGTTTCTATTTGGTACATGCTTCCTTTTCCCAAAATTTATCTCTTTGGCCAGACAAGGTTACACAGAAAGCAAAGAATGAAATAAACTATAGGGAGGAAGCTTTTGATTGACCTTCTGAGACACATCTTGATTGGATGGGACCCCAAATAATGATTTACACAAAATTGTTTTTGTGCAGAAAGCTAGTATGTTGCTAGGTGAAAGAGCCTTGTGGAAACCCCAATTTGATTCTGTTTCTTATTGATTTCTAAAAAGCAGTACTTAGGCAGAAATCTAGGCTTAGATCAGATATTGACTGTTATTGATAAGAGTTTCTTTTCTGAATCCCATTTTTCCCCCAGTTAATGCTGATGTCAGTTCTTTCCTGTCTCTTTGAATCTCTCAATCATATGCTGCGGTAAGTTACCTTTGATGCTTCTGATGGGAATTAAGGATCACATTACCAAACATCAAAATTATTAGACTGGGGAGCAGAAATTATCATAACTCATTGAACTTAGCCATAACTTTCTTGCATATGAATATACATGGATAATCCCAATTGTGCATTGCTGCTTATAGTAACCTGGTACATAGCAAGAATTTTTTTTTTTACAAAGAAGGATTTTGGTTAGTCTAAGTATGCAAGCAACTTGCAAGCTCTTAAGAAAATCAAATCTCCCAGTAATGTCTACAGTTTTCTTGGGTTCCTCTGGCATTTTAAAAGCTAGTGTTATTTTTTGTTTGCTTAAAAGATTTATATGGCCATCCATATTAAGTAATTCTGGGTGGTTTATTGAAAATGATCACTTCTAACCTAACCTTGGCTGTGTTGAATTAACATTACAATATATTATCCCCAAAGGAATTCCTTGTAAGCAAATTCAGCATGTCCTCTGAATTATACTCTCCATTATTGGTTTCCCATTGCATAGAAGTAAATATGTACCGTAATCACTATTTGATTGGTGTCTACATAGCGAACAATATCTGAGGTTCTTCTTCATAAAAGTACAGTAAGTAGCAACCGGAGAGTTGGTTGCTATTTTTGTAACCAATATCTCAACTTTGGAATATCTCACCTGTAGAGATTTATCTATAATGTCGACATTAAATAAAGGACTTTGTATTCATTTTCAAAGCCTTTTAACAAGTGAATTTAACTGGCTTTTAAAAAAGTCATTCTTTGCTATTTTGAATTCTCTTGGAATCTATTTCTGGAAGGCAAAATTTCGTTATGAAGACAGTACATATATCAGAAGAGATTGAATAGTGTATCATTTGTGTATTGATACGCAAAAAATGATTGTGTTCCACCCAGAGCACCATATCAAAATCCAGGGAATAGAATCCAGTCTTTGACCTCTACCCTCTAGATACTCCAACTGAGTTCTACCGGGATGAAAGCTCTATTTGCTACTGAAATTTCTCAAAATTTAGACCACATGGTCCAAATCAGTAGCAACAAATAAACCTGAAGCTAGGTGTTGTAATAAAAGGATATCCCCAACTAAGCAGGCCCTGTAATTCCCATACTTAATTTTTGATTTATTTATAATGATTTATAACCAATATTATTTTTTGAAAGAAGTGCCCATTTCCAGAAACATCTTCTGTTTTCATAGCTTTTTTAAAAGTCCTATTTTTCTTTGGGAAATATCTATTGTACCAATCTATATAATTCTATCACATAATTTTTATCCTGGTTTCCTCCTGTGAATTCTGGAAGTTGTAATTTAACAAGATGCTGAGAATTCTTTATTTTAAAGATCTTTTGTCTGATTTGTTTGTGAAATTATAATTCCTGTCTTGGAGAAAAAGCATTAACTCTTATGAGGGTATAACATTAGAAATCCTGGGGAATGTAGAGGGCAAATGTAGATAATTAGTGAGTATATTAATTAGTAGTATAATTAATTAGATAATTAGTAATATATTATACATCCTGGAATGCATCCTGGAATTAACATTGCTGTCATTTTCTCTTTTATCTAGAAAGAATGTGGAGAAGCGAGTTCTGATAGAAAACATGGATGGGGTATTCCTTGTAGTGGATGAGATTGTTGATGGAGGGTGAGATTTCTGTGGAAGGGGAAACATTATATGCAAAGAATAACAGAGAAAAACTAGAGTAAAACACATTTCATACTAACACTACCTGGTATTCTTTAAATACAATCTTGGTTTTAAGTATGTATAGTACAATGTACTCTATCTATGGTGCATAATATTGTACAGTTTAAATACAATATTATTCAAAATCTCTTTCCACTATAAATATATTTGGCAAATCTTGGCAAACTAGCTAATCACATTACTCTCAAATTTTAATCAGGATATAAAAATAATTGCCATGATTCATAAACTGCTCAGTATCACCTCTAACAATGAGAAAAAGCATATAAATTTGATAAATAAATAAATAAATCATACTGATTTAAAGTAGTTGAGAGATACTATGTATGTATGCCACATTAAGAAAGTCAGTTGAATAATAAGGGATACATTAAATTCACATTTCAAAATTAGTCTTTATTTACTTCTGAATTGTGCTTTCCCTCGCTTTCTTGAGACAGAGAATGATGTTATACATGTATAATCAGAAGTAAATCTCTCTAGAGTTCAGCAGTCTTTGTTCTAGATAAAAATATATGCTGACCAGGGCTTCAGGTCCATAGTGTTAATGTAAAGTGGGAGATGCTGGGCAGAGCTGTAACTACCATAGTAAGATCAAAACCAGGGTAGAAGCGGATATGGTAAGCCTTTTTCTATATTTCCATTGTTTCCAATTGTGTGGATGCTTCTTCAAAAGGGGAACATTTGAAATGATATGTGAAAGAAGTTACATACAATCATATTGAAGGCTGAATGTGGCCTATGGATGAGAACTGCTTCCCTGGGATATAAATTGCTCAGACTGAGATTGATAAGTAAAGGAAAATTCACTTCAGTAGGAGACAAGACTGCCGAACTGAAATCAGAAAAGAAAGGGGGAGAAATAAAGATAACTAAATAGCTAGGAAATCTCATATAGGAAAGTAGTGGCTATACTCACACTTCTGCAAAACAGGTAGAAAAGTAAGAATAAAATTTAGAATAAAAATTTTAAACTACAAAATAAATATTTTAAAGCTGACCAGGAAATCTCATAACAGGCATCAACACTGACTACTTGGTTTTTATGGCATTTTAACACTAAAAAGCTACACAAAATATTGCATTAGAAGAAAATGTTGTTTCAATGGAACAATGCCTCTTTCTATGCAAGATGATCACTGTTAATGAGTATACAAGAAACATGTCTGGTAACTCTTAGTATCATTTGCAGGATTTTTAGTATTATTAAAAAGACTGAAAATTCTTCTTCCTAAGATGTTTAACTTCTTTCTTTTTTAAATTGTAGTGTGATTATGGAAAGTGATTCCCAGCAAGTCATCCAGAAGTTGAATTTTAGAGTAAGTCTACAGCACTTTTCTGATTTTCTTTTGTATTTCTTACTCTGGTGATTTTTACATCATCCTTGCTTTTATTCCAACTTACTTTACTCATAAAACTCTTTCCATCTCAGACAAATCCGGAGCCTGCAGCTTATGGCTTCATTCTCTTTGATTATATCACCAGCAATTCGGATCACAGTGAAATTATATCGGAAAAGTTGTACAAATATTGAAACATCTTCCAAAGTGGGAAGCAGAAGTAAGACTTTGGTTCCCTTTAAGCATGTTAAGTGTGGCATGTTGAATGGCTGAGCTGAAATATTTACCTTGGACCTCATTTATGATTGTCCAGAGATATAGCCTTCACAAGCCCAAAATACGGAATAACTGCTCAGTTTGTTACTATAAGAGATTAGCATTACTACCTTGAAAAAAAAGTGTTGATCTTTTTGATCACTTCATATATTATAAGACACATAAAATGCAATCTTTTCTCTGTGGGATTTTTAAATACACAATCGCTGTCTGCCAAACTGTCTCTTTAAATGCAGAGTAGAGGGAGGATCATCTGATGTCCCTCTTTTATCTCTGTTTAGCAGTGATGTGTATATAAGGGTTAAAAACAAGCTTAATATGTGAGGAAAATAAATTCTCTACAATATTTTATGTTTTGATGTTAATTTGATCAGCAGATCCCATTCCTTTCAGAATTTATTTTCTTCACAAATAGTGCTGTTATCTATAGAGACTAAATATGTGCTGCAGAACAAGCATGCAGAGAATTTAAAAGGCTGCACAAATTGTTCCTAAATTTTAAGAGAAAAGAACTAATCACGGCTACATTATCCAAGGGCAACATGGGATGTATAAGAATTGCAGACAAAGCAAAATATGTCTATAAAGGCCTTAAAATTGGAAATACCAAAAACAGCTTCCTTTAGACTGTCCATGCTAATTATCATATTGTTTCCAGTGGCTCTGAAAATGTTTGATGCTTTTTGTTGTACTTGTTGATCATGTAAACTCTTGCTTTTGTTCATATCTTGCCCTGCTTTTGCCTGCTTTTTGTCTCATTTTGCCACTTAGCTCGTGTTAATGCTTGCTGATACTTAATAAATACCCATCAACCTACATTTTTTGCTGGCTAAATTGAGTTATGTGCGTGAACTGGATATAAGGATTGACTGGGAATGTGTTGGGTACAAACTAAGCTATTCATAGTAGGTTTCCAACTTATGGGCCCTGGTGCAGTTGTACTCTGTAAATGCTGCTAGTTGCTAACATTTTCTTGTTATTTGAGATAATTTGAAAGATGTACAGCAAATAATTTTAAAATATGTTGATTTGGGGAGATCCCAGAGCAAGCCCCCAGAGGTGCTCTGGGATCAAGTACAGATTAGGGGAAACTTGGCACAATAACAGTAACTATGAGGGGGATCTTGGAATCCTAGTAGAGAAATATTTACATTTGAGCCAGCAGTGTGCTGCAGCTGCCAAAAAACCCAATGTAAGGTTGCATTAACAGAGGGATGGAATCAAGATCACATGTTATACTTTATAAAGCATAGTAACCATACTTAGAATACTGCATCCAGTTCTGGTTACTATGATAAAAATAGATGTTGAGACTCTGGAATGCAAAGAGCCACAAAGATGATTAGGGAGCTGGAGGTTAAAACATTGAACTGGGTAAGTCTGGTCTAGTAAAAAGGACTAGGGCTGGTATGATAGCAGTGTTCCAATATTTGAAAGGCTGCTATAAACAAGAGGAAGTGGACATATTTTCCAAAGCACCAGAAGGCAAGACAAGAAGCAATGGATGGAAACTAACTAAGAAGAGAAGCAACCTAGAACTAAGGAGAACCTTCCTGATAAGAGAGAACAATCAACCAGTGGAATGGCTTGCCTTCAAAAGTTGTGGGTGCTTTATCACTGGAGGCTATTTTTCTGAAATGTTGTAGGGTCTCCTGCTTGACTAGAAGTCCTCCAAGGTGCCTTCTACCTTTGAGGATATTCTATGTTCTTTTTAAAATTTCAACCCAATTGAAAGCATATTTCAGTTTTAATTCCTAGTCTATTATATATATTATGGGAATCATTGTGATAGGCTTTATGTGGAAATGTCAAATAAAAACACGAAGTCAAGCACAGGTAGAAAAATATGAGATCAGATAGTTAACATAAGACAAATAATGAAGAGAACACAAGAATTTCCAGAGATTTACCTTTTATTGACCACAACAAGACTTAATATAATGCCAGAATATGGACTATATTAGAGATAATAGGTATGTGGCATGGCAATATGCTGTAGTTCTTAAAGCAACAAAACTAGAAATGGAGACAATGAACTCTAGTACCTCTTTAGACATAAGGCCAGCTGGTAACCTTGTACTAGTCACTCTCTCTTAGCCCAAGGAAAAAGGGAAAGCCAAACCACTTCCAAACTGCTGCAAGAAAAACTGCATGGACTAATTCAGGCAGTCAAGAGGAGTCACCACTTACCAAAGGCATAAAAAAATTAAAAGCTATGCGAAAATATTTGATGATTCCTCTGAAGAAATTTTGCAGTGATTAGGAACTTAGATCTACTTCAAGAAAACCTAGAGTGCCTGGGACAGATCTAGGACAACTCCCTGTGGCCAGCTCTATACAACCAGCTTACTGGTGGCAGCTCGCCTCTGCCAACTCACTGCCACCCAAGACTGGCTATGTGGAGTTGCAGGACCACTCACAAAGCCAGTTCACCATGGGTCATGGGGACAATTCACAGTGGGTGGCTGGAAGCAGAGCTGTACAGGAAGGAGAGTGAGTGGGAAGAGTATAGAGTAGTGGTGATGCCCAGGGTCTTCCCATTTTCATACCTCTTGCCATCACCACATTGAGCTCTGGCCTGCAGAGATGGCAACAGTGGCAGTGGTGGGTGGAGTGGGCAGCAAGGAATGGTGATGGGGACATCTCATTTTCATATACCCCACCATCATCAGTGTGCCCGGTCTTGTCAGCCTGGACCTTAGCACAGCAGCAATGGTGGCAGTGGCAGTGTGTGAAATGGGAAGTCCATGGCCACCGTCACTGGTCTGTGTTCTGCTCACTGACTCACTTGCCCATCTGTCCAGTTCTCACTCATTTGCCCATGATGAGTTGTCTCCTTGGTGACAACTCATCATGTGGAGTTCCTCTGTGGTAACTTGGCAGTGATGAATTGGCAGAGGCAATTTTGTGGTGGCAAGCTGGAGGTGATGACCTGGCTTTGGCAAGTTGTCCCATTCCGGCCTATATTATAATATAACTATATTATAAAAATATCAGAATTTGAAGAACTGATGGCCAGAATTATAATTAGAGGTTAAAACACTATTTCAAATGGTCAAATGGAACAACTTGGTTAGAAGAAGCAAATACTTAGCACCCATTCAGAAAATAAAAATGTGAAGTGAAAAAAAAATCTTGGTTAATATGAAATATTAAGAAAGCAAAGTAATTTTGCTTATTTGAAGAAGTAGCACATGTTTGATAACCTGAACATTTTTTGCATTTTATGATTCAATACATATACTGCTCTTCATTACATATACTGCAATTTTCAGTCTCCAAACCACACAATCTTGTAAAAGAGACAATTTGTAGTTCAGGGTTGAAATAAGAGCTCCTTGATATTATTTGAACTTGATTGTTTTCTTGCAGATATTTCATTATTTAAACTAGGATGCTACCTAGTTTGGGTTAATGAAATGTCCGAAGAAAACAACCAAGGTCATAGAGCACCAAGGACCCCCCCCCCCACCATACAATCTTGTTCTACATTCTTTTAATTAGTTAGTATCTCTTTAACACTACCTTTTATGTTGCAGTTTAAAACAATTCATTGGGTAATGTGGTCTCTTTCTATTTGATTATTTGTCTTTTTTTCTTAAGACCTCTGTTTCTAGTAGATTTATTTTCTGAAATAGTTTATCTTTCATTGTGTAATCCCATTCATAATAGTATTTATGGAATTGATTGATTAGTATTATTATTCCCATCTTCCTTTAACTTCCTTTAACTTCTTTTGCCTCTAGTAGATCATCAAGGATTATTCTTGTCTCCCATTATATGGAAAAAGTCCTGATTGTTCTGGTCATTTGTGGTTGTTCTTGTTATTTTTCTATTTATTGACCATCATGGTTGATTTTCTTTCCTTACCTTTCTTTTTTCACAATGAAAAACTATATTTAGTTGTTGTACATTCTTATTGCCATATGTATCATTACCTGAATAATGTAATATATAGCCCATATAGAACAGACTTTCAATCTTCATCACAACTATAAACAAATTTAGTGACTCTTTACCCCTCTAATGTTACAAACATTTATTTTTCCATTCCCTATCCTGTTTATAAACAAATCCACGAAGTATTATGTTTTCAATTCTGGTGTTAACAGAGTGTCCATAACAGGTTGCCAAAAGTAACAAACATCTTGTTCTAACCTTGATAAAATATACCATGTATCATGTAGTCTTCTAATTTATCATCTGATCTAAAATCATCCATCCTGGATTATTTATATTCATTTATTTGTAGGATATTCAGTTTAATATGCTTCATTTTCCTTCTGGAAAGTTTAAACTTTTTCAAGGGTGATTTTATTATTACTATGGCAATAACCAGAATCACTTTATTCTTGAAAATTAACAGGGAAATTTGAAAAAAAGATTATTTTAGTTGTTGAGGGTGCATAGGAAGTCATCAAGCATCAAACTTGACTTGAAGGAGATTTGACTTCAATTTTGTATATTAGTTTTAGATGACCCCACTTTTCACGAGAATTTTAAAAATATTTGTGATACTTTTCCCTGGATAATTAATTTGCAAACTGTCAATTAGTATAAGTTCTGTTTATATTCCATCTAATTTAATTGATTATTGCTTAAGATGTCCCATCTTTATAGTCTTTGTCCATACAATTTCACAATCTTTATTTCTTCTCATATATGAGCACAATCGTCCTAGAATTTACCTCAGAGGCTCTTATTATTTGTATCTCTGAAACATTTCCATGTTTGCTGATGTGGCTTCAGCAACAAACAATAGACATAGGGGGTTTTGTTTTCATGGGAGAAAGAGAAATCCCATAGGCCATCTCTGTAGTTTACAAATCTCTCCCCTGGGTTTGGAAAGCATTAAATCCAGAGAAGCTGTGGTTTCTTTCCTAGCATGCTTAATTTCAATTCTCTCTGATGCCGAATTAGAATGAATATGACTTAGCAGCCCTGGATAAGTCAGAAGAGGTTTTCTGATTGTGGATATTCCCCTTCTGAACAGAATTTCTGTCTCTGAAAACTTAGAGGTGAAATCAGAAAAAACTAATGGTCTCTGAGGCACATTCCCACAAACAATAGTATTTCATGAAGGCAGGCACTCTTGAATCTTTCCTGGTGGCATTTCCTGATGGGCTTCAAATACAAGTATTAATCAGATCCCACTTGCTTAGCTTTTCAAAATCACCCAAAGTTGGCTAGATATTGCTATCTAGTTGGATATTATATTGCATACTGCAAGACAATTTTATGACATTGGCTCCAGATTTAGGCATATTTAGACTAGACTTATTGGACTAAGTAAGATATAACTTAATCATTAATAATTCAGAAGTCATTGATTTTAATGGATATACTCTAAGTATGACTAACTCTAAATGGAAAAAATTCTATGACTAAATTGAGAACCATCTTTTTGCCTTTGCGTCATTAGCAATTTGCTTCTCAAATTCATTATTTGTTTGCTGAATTGTCAATATATATTGGCTTTGTGTCTCTCCCCACCCCTCAAATCCATTTAGTCAAGACTCTCTCCTTTTTAAATAAGCCTTATTTATTTTTATGGATTTCTTGACTTAGCTATCAGCATTCTATTTATCCCTCTCCTGGCTAATCTTTATCTTCCTTAACTATATGAATCTCTTTTCCTATTTTAGGTGGATGACAGCTCTTTAGCAGAACACAGTGTCACTCAGGTAAGACTACTTGAATCATCTGAAGTTTGGCTTCTGCAGAGAGATATTGCTTTCTCAAACGTGGTAGAGTTGGATGGCTTAGCTAGATAAATGGAGTCTGTGGCAAAATGTCATTACATGAATTATGTTCTCTGGAGCTCAGCCAGGAAACACCTTTTTTAAAAGATAACAATGATGTATTTCTTTTTCATTTAAATATTCTATCCTCTGTGTTCATTTTCTTAAAAAAAATAGATAGAGATAGGCCACAACAGTTCATTTAGTGACAGTTCAAAGTTACAATGGCATTGAAAAAAATGACTTATCACTGTCTTTGACATTTATGATCATTGCATCATCATTATGATCACATGATCAAAATTAAGACACTCGGCAACTGACTCATACTTACAACAGTTGCCCAGTGTCCTGGAGTCATCTGAACACCTTTGGCAAACTTCTGATCAGCAAAATCAATGAAGAAGCTGGATTCACTTAACAACTCTATTACTAATTTAATTGAAGTCATTCACTTAACAACTGTGTCAAGAAAGGTCATAAAATGGGGCAAAACTTACTTAACAAATATCTCACTTAGAAACAGAAATTTGGGGCTCAGTTGTGGTTGTAAGTCGAGGACAACTGTAGTTTTGCCAAACCAAGACATCCATAAATCTGTTAGTACTTCTATGTTGTTCATGGGTGATACTGACTTAGTTTAGTGAAGAATAAAGCATTTGAATAACCAATCATTTATTAGGATATATACCTTTTGCAATTTTTGTATGAACCATATTACAAATATTGTTTGCCTTTATAACGTAAATCTGAAAATGTTCAAGTGAAAAAACTAGAAAATAATCAGAGGCATGTACTCATTCCTTTATATCCTTATAAAAATTATGAAGGCAGGATTATTATATATACTTTTGCACATTGCCTGCATTTATTAAGTTCATGATCCTATGTTAAGAGATGGTATAAGATTCTAAACATGAAGCCAAATATCACTCTTTTGTCTGTTGCTGCAAATTGCATTATTCTGTTAGAAATAGAAATATATGTTATATATTGGGAATTGTACACACATAGATATCACACTTTTCCTCCCCCCCCCCCATGTTATAAACTGTTATCCGAATACAATGGTTTACTCATTTTAGGACCTGAGGTCCAAAAACATCTAAAAGGACATTAGGTTAGAAAAAGTGAGTGTGTCTCAGTATAGATAGTTCTTGACTTACAACCACAATTGGCATCAGAATTTTCCTTGCTAAATAAAGCATTTGTTAAGTGAGTTACACCCACTTTTACAACCTTCTTTGGTTGCTAAGCAAATCACTGCATGGCTAAATGAATAATAGTGACCATAAGTTGTCCTTAAATGAATCCAGCTTCCACCTTTAACTTTGCTTGTCGGAAGCTTGCTGGAAGGTTGCATATGGTGGCTATGAGACCCAGGATACTGCAATTGTTGTAATTATACACCAGATGTCAAAGGGCCCAAATTTTGTTCATGTCACCATAGGAATGCTGTGACAGTCAATAGTCATAAGTCATTTTTTTCAATATTGTAACTTTGAATGGACGTTAAATGAATGGTTGTAAGTCAAGGAGTCCTGTACTGTGCAAGGTAAAAAAGTAAAGATTTTCTCAAGCTGAACCCAGCTTCTGGAGGTGACACAGATAATCCATGTTGCTTTCTTGACAACGCAAATGTGATTAGATGCTTTCTTTTGGGATGCTTTTTGACTTCCCAATCCATCCAATAGCCTAGAAATTTCCTGATGGTCTCATATAGAGATATTAATCAGGCCTGATCTTGCTTACCCTTTTAAATTATCTGTGATATTTTTCACAGTAAAATAAAATCCTGTTCAAGACAGTTTAAGTTTCTTATATTTCCTTGCACTAATTACAAATGCATATTATTATCCATCAGTAGCTGCTTGTTTCTTTGCTCTGCAGCCCTCTGGCAAAATAGCCAGGGATTGTGCAACCAGAGTAATGCTTATCTGGTTATTATAGAGGAAGTACATTTGAAAACATTATGAAACTTAATAAAATGAAAGCAGGAAGTATTGTTGCTTTGAATTGGCTCTCTGGTAATCATATGCATTTAGGACACATTGCAATAGGGAAAAAACAATGGGTATATCATAATGTCTCAATGGAAATAGTATGACTTTTGTACTTGCATCCTTATACTGCACACTACCTAAGTTACAATGTTGTAATATATGATTTTTCATTGGTCCTTTTGTGATCCTCTGAATGCCCAAGTTAGCAATCAAAGTAATTAATCAAGCTTTGCAACCTATGATATCAGAAAGCCAAATCAAAACTAACTCAATGTTTCCTGCCATCAATGACTGAGATAATATTTTTTTTTGCTTTATAGTCTCTTCTGAATAAATGCCAAAATATAAGGAGGCAAATATATTTCTGCGGACAAACAGTTTTTATGTCTAACCACAACTTCAGCTCAGCTGCAGACAACACTTCAAAGTGGATTTTGTATCCATTAATCGTAATTACAGGTAGTCCTCAAGTTACAAATATAATGGAGCCTGCCCATTCCATTTGTAACCCAAGGACTCGTAGGAGTGAATTTTGTATCTTGAAGAGATCACTCCCTCCTTTCACCCAAGCATTTGCTAATCGGATGTGTAGCTTGTTAAGCGCACGTGAGATATCTCGAGTGGGGAAGGGCTAGTGATGGAACAGGCCACCTGGTTCAGATCACCCTAGGCCTCTCCTGACCCACAGATACCTCATTCTTCCTCCCCTGAATCCCCACAATCGCTCCCCCACATCCTGCCATGCTGGATGACTTACCTTATGAAGATCTGTCTCTTTTCGAGCCTGTTTCTTTACCTGCTTCCTCCTTTCTCGTCAGAAAAAGCTTAAAGAAACCTTTGGCAACAAAAAAGGAGGCCCAGAGGGATGTGTGCGCCCTTTTGGACCTCCTTTCTTGCTGCTGAACAATGTAAGTCAGCCTTTGGCAATGAAAAAGAGGCCCAGAAAGCCGTGCAGGGAATAAGGCCTAAAGTGTGAGATCCCATGAGATCAGTAGCACGAGATCTTGTGCTACTGATCTTGCATGATCTCATGGTACATTAGGCCTCTGTTCTTTATGAGTGCATCAAAAACCTGAAGCCATGAAGTGGGCAAAGAAATCATGAGAGGAGATCTTTGTAAGGTAAGTGAGTTTTGTAATGTACCGCGCAGGCGAAGTGCCTGTAAAGACCTGGCAGGAGTGAGGGGGAATAGGTGGGGTGAATGTTGCAGAGCCTGTGTTCATAAAAGCGAACAATTGCCGTGATACTGCAACATTCGTAATTTTGGGACTTGTTTGTAAACACTATCGCGTAACTTTGAACGCTCGCTAAGGGAATACTGGTAACCCAGGCATTACCTTTAAACTGTTGTTTGGTAAAATAGTAAAATTTTCTGTTTCATAATTAGAGCTTTCTTAATAGAACTACATTCCCCAGAATTCATCAGGAAGACTAAGTGAAATATTAAACCAATTAAAATATCAGCCCAAACAAACAAAAGAAAACAAAAGAAAACAAGCTCTTTGAAAGTGTTTACTTTCCCTGAAAAAATGCTCAGTGTGTTCAGTTTTGCAGAAATCAAGGGATTATGAAATGATTTTTAATTACTTTGGATTACATCCTGTTTAAGAACTCTTCCAGTGTTATGTTTAGCTGTGTAGTGGTTTCTTCAAAGCTGTTTGAAACAAACAGACTAGATTAGTTACCTGTCCTGAGATAATCTCTTACAAAGTTGGGCTAATCATGAATAAAAGAATAAAAAAGTTGAGCATTGCATTTGTGCACATGAATTAATTATGTCCTGATTTCTTAAACTCAATGCAAGCTCTAGAACTCTTTCTCTTCCTTTTGGGCCAGAAAACATTGTTTTAAGTTTGTATTAAGAATCTTTTCTTGGAGCTGCTTGGGATCCTGTAAAATAAATCATTTAAATCATCAGCTTTTGGATCAAGACTGAATTTTATCAAGATTTAATAGACTATAAATGAACAACTAAAAAAAATAGCATAAGTGTAGGCAGTGTGTCAAAACATCTTTTTATCCACAAAATACTGCAATTGCCTCCAACTTAACATTTAATTAACTTTCTTTCTAGTCAGGTTGCTTCTTCATTTAAAAGAGATGTCTGCCATCTAGTGTTCAGAATAGGAAGACTAGGGTTAGATAATCTAGGGATTTATTTAGTGTTTCTAAAATATTTTCCCTTTTCACAGGCTTGATTAAAAAAAAAACCTCAAAAACTTGCACCAAGGATCACAAGGATTTAAGTTTATGTATTGAGGAAGGCTGGGTTTTGGGAGGAGAGAGGGTCTTGCTGGACAGTGTCATTTGGTAGCAACTTGGTTTTCTAACTGGCAATTTGCCAATCTTAGTCAACAATTTAATCCTGTTGTCTGCAGAGTTCATAAAAGTGAACATGCTGAATGGCTGGCTGGCTGGTTTATTGAACTATTTTTATAATGCCTTTCAAATAACAGCCTGAGGACAGTATAAAACCAAACATTTAAGAACAAATTTCATCAATATTTTTTTTAAAGGACAAAATAATGGAAGCAAATAATGTAGTGCTGAAATGAGAATTCCCATTTTCATTAAGAAACTGAATGCTGAACAAAGCACACAGTACATCCTATAAAGTGACACTCCTTGCCTGATGTTGATCTACATTAGACTCTTCCAACCTGATGCTCTTCAAATACATTGAAATAGAGCTCCCATCACTAAAAGAGAGCAGATCTGGAGTCCTAATCTCTTATAGCGGCACACATGTATTGATGCAGTTAAAGGAAGAAACACCCAGGTGAAACTTCCAGATGAATTTTAGCATAGTTGAGCACTCTCGTGCATAAGAGATGGGTCAACAAAGTTGGCAGGATATTTTCTGCAAAAGAAGTAAAAGTGTTATGTCTGTTCTTTGGGCAGAATATCAGATAAAAGGAATGGTTCTCATATCTTTCTCATTTTGCTTTTTTGTAGGTGCTGCAATCTGCCAAAGAACAAATTAAATGGTCCTTATTAAAATAAAATATCCCAAATATTGTCTTGGAACATTTTCAGCTTCTCGCATTACTTTATTTCCCCAAAGAATGAAAATCTTGCAATGCTGTGTGATGGCTGCTCCGTTGGGAGAAGCCCAACTTGTTATAGGTCACCTCTTTAATTTTTTCAAAATTGATCACATCATATTATTTATCAATGTGGCCATAAATGGAGGTTATACATGAACCAGAGGGACAACAAACAAACTGGAAATCTGTTTAAGACTCTGAGGGCAAAGGAAAACTCTTGTCAAGAAGTACCTAGAATTGCTAGAATAATATTCAAAAATGCCTGGGGCTCAATCTCCATTTTCAAGATGATGCTTGAAACAATTTGCAGTTTGGCATGATTCTATAATTCTTCATAATGCCTTACAAGACTGACAGAAGTGATGTTTAGATTTAACGTAGCAGTAGGTCAAATGTGAAACATAAAAACAGGTGTGCTAATTTAAAAGCACTTTCAGACAACTCACCTTTTCTTTCCATTATCCAGGTCTTCTGAATACAAAAAAATAAAACCAAACAGGATAAATAGTCCATTTTTGCTATTTAAGGCTATTATATGTTATAGGACCAAACCTGTTCAGTTATTTATTAGGGTTACATCTGCCTTGTGTTTAGAAGCTCAAGGAGGCATGTATAGCACTCCTTCCATTTATTTCCCCATAAAAACTGTGCAGTAGGCTGGGCTTATAGAAAGGTGATGAATCTATAGATATCAGCCAGTCCAAATTTGCATTCTTGGCTCAAAAATATTTCAGCTGATTTAGTCTTTTGCAGGCCAATGAAGAACTTCTCATTTTTACCTTTTGTTTTCCACCAAACCACAAATGCTTCAAAAGGAAATCAAAATACAACTGTAAACTGAACATTTTATCTAAATGAACTGAATAAGTGATCTAGAACTATCTGCAAGCAAAGAACCAAGGACTCCATAGTTCAGTTCCAACCTATATATATATTCTCCTCTATTGTAAACCTGTTGTTGGTTCACCAGGACAGCATGCCCCTGTTATGACCAATCAATATTTAGACTTGTTTGCCTGGGCAGGTATCAGAGGCTGGGAAGTGAGGTGAGCCAACTATACCCTAGAATGGCTCTGCAGAGTATCCTGCACAAGACAGATGAGACTTGCTGATTTGAAATAGGAGTTTATCAAAACTTTACAATTACAACAGGAAGAGAATTGGATAGAGCATGACGGGGCGCATGCAGTGTTGGCATCAAGCGACCAGCATGAGACTTAGTTCAATTTCATGTTGCTAAGCACACATTCTGGAAGAGCCCTCTGCATTTTACTGTTTTTAAAATATTTTTGCACTGCCACCTCTAAAACTGCTATAAATTGTCAGCTCTATTTTCTTAGCCTGACTTCTTCTGGGATGAAATTACACTAAAAGTCCCATAACATCCATCCCTCATTATATCCGATTTATTTATTAACAGTGAGATTTTGCTTTCATAAAGGATCCATTCCTTCATAAGTTAGTGAATGCCAGATTTGCCCAATCCATCACTTTCTAGATGAATTTTAGATCTTAACATCATAGGATTGTAAAGTTGAAAAGAACACAACAACTATCTAATAGTCCAATCCTGTAGAAGGAAACTGTATAAACCTAGCCTATAATAGTTATACTGGGTAGATTTACAGAATAGAAAGAATAATTGGCTAATATTTTTATGAGGACCAATCAAATTAATAAAAAAATGTGTGTGGGCCTTTACATTTTCCAAAACATGTCATCAAGCATATATCATAAAAATAGCAATTTGGGACAGGGAAAGTGGAATTATAAAAGCTCCATATCTTTGGTGAGGACAAGGGAAGTGACCAACACTGCTGGGGTGTCTTTCTTTTTGAGAAATAAACATGCTATTAGGGGCAAGACTGAAACAATAATATTGATCTAGAACAGGGGTGTCAACTCAATTTCATTGAGGGCTGCATCAGGGTTGTGTTTGACTTTGTGGGGTTGGGGTGAGCGTGGCCGGGGGGGGGCATGGCCAGCTCGACATTCATATCGGGGGCACCTGTGGAAGTCCAAGTGCTCTGTCAGAAAAAATGGGCTCTCAACCTCCATTTTCAGCTGCAATGGCCTCCTTCAACCCTATGGCAGTGAAAATGGAGCTTGTGAGGGCCGCACACAGCCTTCTCCAGCTCTGTTTTCCCTGGCAGAGGCACTGCGGGGTGGTCCTTTGGTGTTTCCAGAGTGGCCCTGTGGGCCAGATCTAAGAACCCCAGACATCCCTGTTCTAGAAGCAGAAATAGATCAGTATCTGTTTATTTTCTTTATGACACACCAGTTTTCCTGTCTCACTCTTTCTTTTGATATATATGATATAGATATAATATATCTGCATTTGCTTTTCTATTATTTGGGTTTCATTTAAAGCAGAAAATCTTTGGGGGGGAAATCTTTCTGGAAGCAGGATGTGCAAAGTGCTAGATTTTGTCAGTTCTCTTCTTCAATTGAGCCTGCATTAAAAAAAATATATTGCATGTCTTATATCAAATTTTACTAACCTGGCCTCCTGCAGATGCATTGTAAAAGCTATATAGAATTTTCAGTGATTATACTGGCTGGGATCTATGGGAATAGTAATACCAAATACAGTTGGGAATTTTAGATTGGGAAACATTGATTTATATATCTGTCCATGAAATGTTTTCTTATTTAAAACTATATTATTTTTACCACAATCCTATGGTGCTTGTGAAAATATCTTAGGGACCTCAGATTTTGCCTTCCCAAATTATGAGAAAAACTCATCATTCAGTAAGAGAGGGCAATCTTCTGCCTTCTTCCCAGCCTCAATGGCAGCTTTTCTTTTTTGGACACCTTCCAGATGTGCGGACTTCAAGATTTTTTTAACACAGACCATGGAAGCTGGAAATTTCTGGAAGTTAATATATACATCTGAAGGGCATTCAAGTTGGGAAAGGATGCTCTGAGGAAACATTTTCCTTTCTTATATGTTTGAATTCTCTGTTGTAGAAAGTATGATTGACCCGCCTGTTGATCTGATTATTTTTTAATATTATTGTTTAAAATGCAGATTAGTTTCTTCTCTACCCAGGATTGAATATCTCTTCTGTGCCTGCTGTAAAGCACACTGGAATTTAATTTTGATGACATGTGGGATGTAAATGGCACTCTCCAAAGATACATGCTTGCTAGAGCCAAGCACATCTTGCTCTGGAAAAATTGATTAAGTAGGAAAAGACAGACTAGCTGCACAATATATTTTGATTAGCAGCATGAAGAGCTATCCATCTGGAAGCACACAAAGGGCCTTTCTCCATTGCTGAGTGAAACTGCTACCCAGCCATCCTTGAATTGGCAGACAATTATACTGGCATGAAATTTGCTATCAGAACTCTATCCTCGGTAGTGTCTCTGTTTGAAGTCATTGAATCACCTAACTTCCCTCTAAGATAACGCGTGACAAAGACAAATCTTGACAATCACCTTGGATGGTAGTTGAATAAGGCAAAAATACTACTTTTAACATCAGACCAGCCAAGGATAACTTGTCTTACTCATGGGCCAGGCTTGAGACGAAGACAAAGTCATGAGGAGGTGGTGAGGGGAAAATAAATATTAGTGTGTGTTTATGGCAGTATGAAAAACAGGCCGAAGAAAATATTTTCCCCTTTCAAAACCACTGGGTTATTAAAACAAATGTAAGCAAATATAAATGATTATCAGCATCAATTCAGTTGCTACTTTATTAAATCAGCAGATTAAAATATGGGAGGATTTTTTATTTCATGAAATAAATAAGGGGAGAAAAATCTGTGGGAAATACTAGGAAGGAGATAATTGGGCTGGAACACCTATTGATGGGAAGGACGACCACAAAAAGTGGAGATGAGAGTATGGCTGCTAATATTCACATATTGGCTCAAATGCCACTTTTTCTCATCAAGATTGTCTCCATTAGCCCTAATACAGTAATTTTAACTATCATAGCAACAATGGGGAAAACATACCCATGATGGCCTGCCATTTGAGCATCTGCTTTTTTGGGAATACACTCAAGCTAAAAGAAGCATTTGACAAAGGCCCTTAGATACGGAATTCCAGAATGAAGTCAGCTATATTCCAGCCCATATAGTTTGTAAAGATGGGAATTGGGAATCTCCTTAACTTCCCTGCACAGCAAAATGCCCTTCTTAGGGCATTTTTTTCCTCTTCAGTTCTTAATGGGAGATTTACCAAAGTCCCCAAGAGTATGACAACCTACCCATGTAAAAATAACAACAGCATTTCAATTTACATATCCTCCATAGTGCTTTATTCTCTGGGCAGTTTACAATGTAAGCATTATATGCATATTGCCCCCAACAATCTGGCTCCTTTTTACCAACACAAACACTGTTTACAGACCATCACATATGTTACCAGTATAGTCAAGAAACTTTCTTTCTTCCCTTATTGACACATGTTATGGATCATAATGAGTCTTCTTTCTCTTCTCAGATAAGGAACAATATTACATACAAAATTGCTACATTTTGCCTGGCAGCAATTGACATTAACAAAGAAATAATTAAGCATACTGGGCACAGGTCAACTTACTAACATTTTTTAATGTATTGATTTTTCCCTAATCTTTATTGTTTTTTATACCTCTAGTCTCTAGTCTTAGTGTTATTATTAAGCATTTTATAGAGATATTTTAGCATTTTAAATTGTACAGTGTTTTAATAAGCCTACTTTTAATTATCTTTGATTGCTTTTATGTTTCAGGTGATATTATTAAAATGGATCTAATTTTCCTTGTTTGCATTTTATGCTGGTCTATGATTAAAATAAAGATTTGTTGTTGAAGAGATATCATCACTGTGAATGATAAAGCTGAAATGCAACAAGCACCTTACATTTATTTGTCATAATTTCACACCCTTTTCTCAATTGCACTTTTCTTACAGAAGAATTTGTTATAATATTGAATTTCCTCTCAATGTAAAAAATATTAACCATAAGAAACACTTTATTGGTTAGCGTCGCTCACTTTTTTCTCTCCATTCCTTCCCCCAGTTCCTTTTTTCTTAAGATTATTCATCTAAATTGTCCTTAGTTTGGGAGGCATTGAGAATAATTTGTGATCTTGTATCTCCACCTACTGGCAAAAGCTGATAACACTTTGTTGAAATTGCTGATCAGTCTTACAATTTTTCAGCAGCTATCATCAAAGACTTTGGTGTTTCAGAATTTTTTAAAGCCTCTTCTAAGATCAAGAATCCATGGTGTCAAATATCAAAGTTACAGGAGTTCCTTCTGAGTTGGGACCAAAGGATTCACATGCCTAAGCATTATCCCCTGGAATATTTACAAAACAATGTTCTGAATACACACACAATATTTTCTTTTCACTATGAGCTACGTATATGGCTTCTGTGTTGCTATATTTAAGGGATAACAGCATTCACAGCGAGGGAAGAGCATTTACACCATCTTAAACCAAAGCATACTTTTGAGGAGAGGAGTGAATTAATGAGGACAAAAATGGTTTTCAAAGCTCCTTTTGATATACTTGTTCAGGAAAAAAGACTTTCCTATGGAATTGCTCAGCAGCACTGTAATCCCCTCTCATTTATGTGGAATTATTTTTGGTTTAGTAATTGAAAAATATGGGGATTACATCAATCTATCTGAGGAATACAAGGCTGTGGAAGTCTGATATATTTCAACAAACTTGGATTACTAAATGCATTTGCAAATAACATTCTTCCTTCTATCATACAGATATCTATCATACAGATCACGTTTAACTTCCAAAAGTCTCATTTCCCTTCACAGTTCTCTCTTCCTCTGTAGACATACCATTTTTTACCATGTGCTTTTATGTACTTTCCACCAGGAACTCAACTATTTGGTACCAGAAATATTTAGAATGTTTTGTGAATATTGTAATATTTGATTCATTTATAAATATGCAAACACAGTATAATGGCAAGCAATAGCAAATCCTTAGCAGGCAACATGTAGCAAGAAACTAACTTTCTTGCTATATGTCATATTTCTATCAGTACTGCATTTCATGCTTTAAAATCTCTCACACACATATTGCCATTGTTTTCAGAAACCTGGTTGCAAATGAAGCATTAATGATCTGTTGTAATATCTACCCATAATGGTTTTTATGTGAATTAAATTATTTGCAATTGCATTCCATGGAAAGCAGTGAGGATAGGTTAGTCATGATAGAAGTCTCATTATCTGAGACAAAATTATGTTCTGCTAAAAAAAGGTTACAATGCAAAGTCTTTGGATTGTACTGCTGCTCTGGACTAAATCTCATAGCCAGTTATGGAGAAAACTTGACATAATTTTCATCAAATCTCTTACTTTCATGTGTAAATCTGTAAAACTTTAATCTGTAAAATATCTACTATGTCAAAGCTATTCATAAGTCAAATGCCCAACACACAATAATGAAGCATTTATTGGGCTGTTATTAGCAGCAAATATTTATGAAGTATAGTATTATTTCTTCAAAATTAATATCAGGAGGGAAAGAAAATATTGATTATAAGTAAGCGCAAACCATATAGCAACCTCTAATTACTCTGAAGCCAGTATCAAATCCAGTCAAAGTATATTTCTTATGTTAGTTTAGAAACCAATGGGAAATGAGATACAAGTGGTACCTCTACTTACGAAATCAATTCGTTCCGGAAGCCGTTTTATAACTTGAAAATTTTGTAAGTAGAGACGCATTGTACCTGATGCCCAGCGCTGTCTCCGAGCCCGAGAACAAGTACCTGCCCGAGCTGATGGCCTTTTGTATCTTGGAACATAATTTGTAAGTAGAAACTATTTTTTTCTCAAAATTTTTTTTGTAAGTTTAAATTTTTGTAACTAGAGGTCTTTGTAAGTAGAGGTACCACTGTACAAGATGTTGGTGGTGATGACTCTATAGCAGTATGCCCTCTGCTGGCCTTTAAATTATGACCAATTTTTCCACCCACTGCAACTGGTCCTAGTTCCATCCTCAAAAAGTCACTTGCACTTCCTTTTAGCATATCTGTTTCCTCTGCAAGCACAATGACCCAAACCAGATCAATTTATTTTTACTATCAATAGAGGCATTCACATACTTCTATTCTGTTGATGAGGAAGAAAAGAGAATCAACCAGAGCTATTAGAAGATGAGGAGATCATCTTGACAACTTAATGCCACATATTGTGGTTGATTCCCTTTGTCGTCTACTCTTGATAAGGGATCAAGAATGGAGGAAAAAAAACATGCAATTTGTCTACAAAGTTATTACTACAGCTTGAAAGTAAGTTGCTTGTGGAAGTTTTATCAAGGAGGTTTTTGGTCTTAGATCATGAATAAAATTTTGATTTGATTTGATTTGATTTATTGAGATGAACTCACAGCAAATAGTTTTAAAATCACTCAAGGATTATTTCAAATTCTTTGGTCATATCTAACATGAATTAGCAAGTATGTTCAAGAAAATTTTAAAAATTAAAGAATTTAGATAAATGTAATCAACACTACTACTAGCTACTGTAACATTTTGAATATTTACAGATGTTCACCACAACCTTTCTAAGAAGTTTGCAACAATACTTTTGTTTTAAAAACATGCATATACAATCCATGAAAAGTAAATTATCCCTTTAGCTTGAGTCCTAGTGATTACATGTCCAAGTGTCTTGGCAACAGCACATACTGTAAGTGCTTGCTATTGCTTTCTGGGATACCTTCTTTCTTTTAACTTTCCAATCTAATCTGCAGGTCTAAATCTCATCTGATTCTGCTTAACTTTTTAAAGATCACCCATCCAAACTGCACATAGACACACAGTATGATTTTCAACAAGACAGCCCTGTTGATTCCCAAGGCAGGGGAGCAGGGAAATCCAAAATCAGTAATGGAGTAAGACCTTTATTAAAGCCAAGAATGTCATGTGGAAGCATTCTTCTGAATGGTGGTCAGTCCCTTCTTTCCATGACTATTTTGTCTGATTAAAAAGTTTCATTTTTTTATACTTCCAATAAATCTGTGATCTAACTATAGAGTATTCTATAATTTAATTGAGGCAAAATGATGTAGTGTCTATACTTGGTGCATATTTCTATGAGGGGAGGGAAAGATTTTGAACTAGGGATTTTTCTAGGGCAAAGGTGTCAAACTGGTGAACTGTGGGCCAGATACACAGGCCATGCCCACTCCAACTCCGCGAAGGGGAAAAAACATTACGAAACATCACATGATGGCAATGTGATGCTGCGGGTTTAAGGCCTGTGTTCTAGGGCATCTTGCAAAGCAGAGACCGGATAATCTATTGACAAATGTAAGGTCATCATTAGGGATGATACATGTTGTAGTCCTACACACCTGGAGAGCATTCCTCTCCCCATTTTGACCTCCACATTTGTGCCCTATCATGAAAGTTAACCAACATTAAAAATACAGTGCTTAATTGTGTACTGATTGCATAATATTTATGACTGCATATATGGGATATATGCATCATAGTCTTCTGTTCGCTTCTTTAAAAAGCATATATTGTTCTCTCTGCAGGCATCCTATAACAGTGGTGACAAACCTTTTACTTACTGAGTGCTGAAAACTATGTGCTTTGCACATGCCATCCGCACTTGCGTGTGGCTCCTCCACGTGCACTGCATGTGCAACCGCACCATCTGCACATGCATGCAGGTGAAATTCATTTTTTTTTTACTACCAGTTCTGTGGGCTTGGCTTGGCGGGCATGGCTGGGGATCATGTGACTGGCTGTGAAGTTTCTGTAAGCAGGGCAATAAAGATTAGGCTAGAAACAACCCCAGAATGTTTTTTCCTGCCTTCCTTACAGGATTAACCCTGTAAAGTGGGAAAAAACAAAAGGAGATTTCTTCTAACAACCGGTTCTCTGAACTGCTTAGAAATTTTACTACAGGTTCTAGCGAACCTGTTAGAACCTGCTCAATTTCACATCTGCAATGCACATGTGGGGTGTGCAGGTACTCATGTACACATGAGCAATCGCATGTGCATGCACAGGAAAGCTCCTAAGACCAGCTGGATTTCCTGCTGCAATAGTATGTATGCACAGTGGATGCCCAAAGACCAACTGGGTCTATGCAATCACGCACATGTGCATGTGCAATTGCATGTTCATGTTCAGCTGTAGGTAAATTGGCCAACAGCTTGTATGCCCAGAAAGATGGCTTTGCTTGCCACCTGTGGCACCTGTTCCATAGGTTCGCCATCATGGTCCTATAGCATTTGCCAGATAAAAACCATATGGAGGATGGTGGAGACAAAATAACTAGCTTTAATTGTGAGCTCCAAAACAGGGTGTAGCAGTTATTCTGTATAACTTGAGTTAATAGATAAACCCAAGAAACAAACTATACAGCTAATCTGTATAATCACCCAGCCGCTGGGTGAGATCATCCGTGGTTTTGGGGTGAGTTTCCATCAGTATGCTGATGACACCCAGCTGCTCATCTCCACCCCAAACCACCCCAATGAG